>PVKB01005925.1:21322-80298 GCA_004027205.1 Ctenodactylus gundi
ATATATATATGTAAACAGCCATTACTATTTTTGTTTTCCTTTGGTAATGGAGATTGAATCCAGGGCCTTCTCATGGAAGTATATTTATATGCCAGATGACTTTTTAAATATTTATATACACATATGTTTATATATTCAAGTGACTTTTTTATTTTTGACTTCACACTTTTCAACAGAGTGTCATTAATTTACTGAGTTGACCAAGCTGGGATCCAACCCGTCATCTTCCTGCCTCAGCCTCCCAGAGTGCTAAGATTATATTGTTGTACTACTTGTTAAGCCAATTAAAAAAATGAGCAGCCATTTCACAAAAACCACGATAGCTAATAAATATACGTAAAGCTGCTGAACTCCACTAGCCATTAAAGAAATGCTAATTAAAAAGTGAAATGCTACAACATATCATAAGGGGGTGTTGGAAAGAACGTGGCATATCTGTATCTAAAAAGCTGCTGGTGGACGTGTTTTCATGGTATAATAACTCTAAACATTGTTAAAAAGGTTGTTTTTGACATTTTAAACAACACTTCCACTATGGTGTACTTCTAGTTCTCCAAAACATATATGTACATATGTAAGTATTCTGACACTGAGGGTTGAAGCCAGAACCTTTGCAGTGAGCTACATTCCTAGATCACAAAAAAGAATAGTTTCAGAAAAGGTATAATCAAGTTGCTAAATTCCCCAGAAGTGGCTGAAACTCCCAATTCTCCTGCCTCAGAGTCCCAGCATGATCAAATTACAAGCTTGTGCTACCAGACAAGTTCCCCCCAACCCCAAATTTAAAATGTTCCCATAAAAGACTTGTACACAAATGTTCATATCATCTTCATTTGTAATACCCATCACTTTTAACTTACCTAGAAGACCATCAATAAAAATGAATAAAAAATGTGTCATAGCTGGACTGTGGAATGCAACTCACAAGCAAGAAGGAAAATACCTTATTATACAGGATTTGCTTTGAAAATAATTAAGCAGAATAAATTGTGCTAGAGAAAATTGATTATATGTTATATTTGGTTGTATTTTCAGAAAGTTCTGGAAAATGCAAATAAATCTTTATTGACCAAAAGCAGGTCAGTTACTTGGTGGGGAGAAATAAAGAGAAACAAAGGAGAATACTTGGCAAAGAGAAAATCGCCATACATACATTACCTTGATCACACTTAGGTATATATCTATGTAAAAAATCACTAAATTTTATACTTCTAATGTAAGCAATTATGTGACTAATTCCACACAAGCATTAATAACATAAAACTACACAATAAAATAAGTTTTTAAAATTAAGCATTCACATACATTTCCTGTAAAAATAGTGAAAATGAAGCTATATTTGTGCACGTATAAATATATGCATGTGTAATATTAATGTGTCAGTAAATGTATGACTCAGATTCTAGTTCTGGTTTTCAGTGTCAGTTTTCCCACACACAAGCCTGTAATCTTTGTGAGGTTACAGAATTGCCTTGCTTTATAAGATGGGAGTAATGGTTGAAATAATTACCTTTATCTGTAAGGTGGGAGAATTGGCACAGCGGTTGAAGTGCTTCCCTAGCAAGTGCTAGGCCCTGAGGTCGATTCCCCAGCACATATGAAACTGGGGATGCTGAGGTAGGCAAGTTGTCTTAAGTCAAGACTATCCTGTTCGGGACCAGCCTAAGCTACAGAGTGAGACTCTGCCTCATAAAAAAAAAAGTAATAATGAGATCTGATTTCTTTGATAATTACAATGGCATAGAGCACCTCCAAAACTGTTGTAGCAATTATGGGGCATACCAATGTTTATTACCGCTTTTAAATTTATTATCATTTAATTCAAAGCATTATTTTCAAAATACTGTTAATATACAGTGCTATTTTATTGTGTAAAATGTAATTGTCTGAGTGATTTTTTAAATTCTCGTTTTGAGATAAATCCCAGCAAGCAAATATGAAAAAAATATTTTGTACATATTAATATTTAACTCCTAAGGAAAATTTACTTTATATTTAATAGAACAGAAAGCCTTAGAAAATTCTATTCTGCACTTTCCCAATTTTTCTGCTATGTTTTAATTCTTATTCTTTTTTGCCTGAAATCTCTCAATATTAGTACAGGAGAAGGATCATTAAAAAAAAAAAACACTTCTCATTTCTGAACCTTGGGTATTGTTCCTTTGGAACACCAATAAAAGTTAAACTTCTTACAGTCAACTTTTTGCTCAAGTGTGATGGGCTAATTGATGGCAGAGCGGCAATCCTGCCAAAACCAGTCACTGATGACAGATAAAATGCTCAATTGTTAAAAGAAATTAAAAGCTTCTGCAGCAACTAACATTAGAAAGGATAAGACTACAGAGAAAGTGCCTTGGAAAGGAAAAGGAGCTTCCCTAGGTCACTTGTCAACGTGGGCAACACAGCACAAAGTTATCCTGACCATTATTAAGTTACCTGAATTTCAGCCACTTTTTCTGATTTATAATATACACTGTTAGAACATTTTTTTGTTTCACCTGTATCACTGAGGCAAAAAGTATGTTTTAACTAAGCTTAAAAAGAAGTAGAAGGTTAATGTTGAAATTTAAGTAGGCTTTTAAAAAATTAATTGGCATAAAATCACATCGACAATTCTAGTCCTATTGAGCTTGCAGAAAATGAACAATTACTCTTTTTTCTGGGTATGAACAAAGACTAAAGATGTGAAGAATAATTAATTGAAAGAAGCATTAAACATCATGTTCCCTACTCAAGAGGAGGAGCAAAGCGATGATTATTTTTCCTGGTAAATGAGCAAGTAAGAAAAATTTGAATACCAATTAACTCCTGACCACTGGGTCAGAACAGAGTTTATTAAGAGTTTCCCTGTCAAATAATTCATAGTACTTCATGGTGGAGTGAGACATTTCCGTAAAATTACTAGGTCCTTAAAACATAATTTAAAAATAATATATTGCAAAGGGAAAGCAGTTTTATTGTAAATAAACTAGAACTTCATGAGAATAATAAATCTGCATAAACGTAGTTGAACTGACTTGGAAAATGTGGTGTACACTTATGCTACGTTCATATTTTACAGTAATACAAATAAATATTGATTTCTATTTGCAGGTTGCTGTGCAAAGCAATATGAAAATATAGGACAGAATCTAGGAAATCTCCAAAAAGTCTTTTTTAATATTTCAAGATATCAGTGAATGGGATATAGCCCATGTTCTTGTGGATAAATTACTCACCAAAGACTACCTACCTGCCAGGAGCAGAGCATGATGGTCTACGATGGCCTAAGATGGTCTTTCTTTAGTGTGCTAAAAAAAGTAAGTTCTCTTAAGTTTTTATCATTCTTTTGCATGTCAGAAAAAAAAAGTGTAATGAAAATTGTAAACTACACAAGGCAGCTTACAAGGTAGCTAACAAGCAGGGAAGAAAAAAAAAAGATACTTTATAGCTAAAAGAATCCATGCCCATTTAGAGGTTGAAAGATGAGTGAACACAGCAGCACAGCCAGGGAATGCTTCCTACAGGAGTCAATTCAAAGAGTTATAACTTAAAAGAAGAACGAAATTGGCCAGGGAGGTGAGAAATTGAGAACAAAGAGAAAAAAAATCAAAGGTAAGTGTGAGCCCAAAGCCCTGCAAGGACAGAGAAAACATTGATTTAACAAGAGGAAGGAACGCGTTGAGGAGTCATAAAGGTTGTCAGTGGGAAAGAAGGGGAGAAATAACATGTTTGATGATATATTAATGAAGTATGTTTTTTGTCACCTAACAAATTATTGTAAGGATGTGTAGTGTGCAGGTTAAGAGCATCTCCCTGGATTCAGATGACAAGTTCTGAGCTTGTGTCTACTATTTCTTAGTTGCACGACCTTGGAAAGATTCTTACTAACACCACCTCAGCTAAAAAAAATAAATAAATAAATAAATAAAGAAGATTATAGTGGCTAACTCTGAAAACAGTTGTGAAGAGTAACAAAGCTTGATTCCTGACTATATTAGTTTTCTTTCGCTGATTTAAGAAACTAACCCTAGCTCAACATATTCAATGGACACCCATGTGTTTTCTGAGTGTGTAGATAAAAAGTCTAGGTGCAGTGAGCTCAGACTGAAATCATAGTGTGGGAAACACTGTGTTGCCAACTGGAGGCTACTGGCGTGAATCTACTTTGAGTTCCTTCAGGTAGATTTCTTTTGCGTTTGGTTATGTGTTTTGCTTCCTAGCTAGCTGGTGCTCAGTCTTAATGCATTTAGTTGTTCAAATTTCTAACCTGCTAGGCCTTTTCCTGCATCTTTAAAGCTAAATTAGAGCCAAGCCAATAATTTTGATCTTTTTGACCCCTATTCTTTTGTGTCTTCTTCCTTCCTCCCTTCCTTCCTTCCTTCCTTCCTTCCTTCCTTCCTTCCTTCCTTCCTTCTTTCCTTCCTTCCTTCTTTCCTGCCTTTCTTCTATCCTATTTCTTTCTTTCTTTCTTTCTTTCTTTCTTTCTTTCTTTCTTTCTTTTTTTTTTAACAGAGATCCACTCTATAGTCCAGGCTGGTCCTGAACACACTATTGAGCCAAGGTGACCTTAAGCACACAGCTGCTCCTTACTGAGCCTCTTGACTGCTGGGATTACAGGCCTGACCACCTCATCTGCAAGTGCTTTAGCCATGGTGTTGCCCCCCAGTCCACACCCCATTTCTGTCTCTGTTTACTCTTCCGTAGTTCCTTGCTGATTAATTACTTTGCCTTCTGCTGCTGTTTTTAGGACCTAATGTGATTGCATTGTGCACACCTGGAAAATCCAGGATAATCTCTATTTTAAGGTTACCTAATTATATCTGCAAAACTTCTTATGAGTAGTATATAGATTGCTGTTTGATTGAATAATCAGGGAACAAGAATCTTGAGAGAAAATTTGAGAAGCCTGAATATGCTACAAATCAATATGCAAAATATAGTACATGCAAGGTACTAAATTCATGAGCTTCAGTCGTATCTTTGGTGTAAAGCTTAAAAACTACTAAATGAGCAGGAAAAATAGATATTTAGTCCCTGAAGTGCATTCTAAATTAGTGGTGATAAAATTTAAAATTTATTGTCAGCTCATTGTATGTAATAAAATTCAATTTATTAACTCAGATGAATCTGAATCTTCCATTGCTTTATTTTTCCTCAATTATATGTCATAATTTAATCACATAAATTATGATAAAACATGACGAAACAAAAATATCCAATATCCTAATGTTTCTCTCCAACTCTCTCTTTCTGTCCTCTTTCTATGTCTCTCTCTGTCTCTGTCTCTGTCTCTCTCTCTCTCTCTCTCTCTCTCTCTTTCTTTCTCTCTGTCTCTCTCTCTTTGTCTTTCTCTCTGTCTCTCTCTCTCTGTCCTTAGGCAGGATCTCACTTTTTAGTCCAGGCTAGTCCTGAGCTCATGATGCAGCCCAGGCTGGCCTCAAACCTGATGGTTCATTTGATTGGAGACTTAGCACCCGATGTCATTTTGATGATTTGATGTTGAATTACCATTACCTATAGGCAAAAGGTAACACTGTCATCTCATTCTGGTGCTTGTATCATATTTTGTAGCACTTGTTTTCAAAATTCTGGGCTCATGATCTTTATTCTTAAAAAATATTGATTACCATATACAAAAGATTTTATGTCAATTGTATGTATCAGTATTTTCAATATAAGAATTACAACAAATAAATTAAATCCATCATTACTTAACATGAATAATAAATTAGCAAATCAAATAATTTTCATTAAAAAAGTAAGTGGGATAGATATTATGTTTTTGAAAATCTATAGTATAAGAATTAATAAGAATAGAGATTGGAAGAATAGCACAGTGTATAGAGCTCTGGCTTTCCTACTAAACACAAAACCCTAAGTTTGATCCCCCAGCACCACATAAAAAATGAACCCAAGAGTGGGGGTGCATGCTTGTAACCTCAGCACTAGGGAGGCTCAGTCAGGAGATTCACTATGAGTTTTAGGCCAGCCTGGACTACCTCGTCTGTTCAGGACCATTCTGGATTGCAGAATAAGATCCTGCCTTTAGAAACAAACAAACAAATAAAATAACTAAAAGGGACAAGTCTTTTAAATATTTACTTCTACTTTAATCATAATAGATTTTTCTGTTGAAGAAGTAAACTTTGGAGCTCACACACACACACACACACACACACACACACACACACCTGCAGTTGAGAAAGATTTACTTTGAAGAGCTTCTAAAAATTCTCAAGGGTCCCCAGGAATGCTCTAGAACATATTATGAGCAATTCAATCTAAAATAAGAAGGAAGGGAAAAGAAGATTTTAGGCATTTACTTCCATTTACATCTGATATTAGGATTCTTTATGCAATCAGTGTTCTTCAGTCATCATGATTGAGACTTCCCTCTTTTTTCTAATTTGATGAGATTTTTATTATTCTTTCAATTTTTGATATACAAAATGTCACACAATGCAAAGCAATACACAATGTACAATGAAGCTCTTAATAGTTGTCTGAAGGTGATGGTCAGCAATGCCTGTCATGGCACTGTTTCATTCTCAAAGGTTGTTTAGCACATCAGAAGTATCTCTAAGTATTTTTTATAGCTTTGATATAAAAACAACTCTTTTTTTTGCCTTTGTGTTTTAAGTACATCTTGCACAATACAGAGAAACTCAATGTTGCCTTCCTTTTATAATCGGAAAATACATAGGTATATTTTCTCGTGACTTTATAAATTTTCAGAATACTTGATCTATATGAATCCAATTGGGAATTACAAAATTTTCATTAATTAAAGAGGATTTGATGATCCAATCACCCAAAAAACCTACAATATGGTATCAGACTGATAGAGTGTTTGAAATTTATTGGATAAAAAAAAATCTATATGAGTTTATATGAATTCAGTAATATTCTAAATAACAATCATAAATTGAATGTTTTTCAAAGAGCGTATACTTTAACAAAAATTATAAAATTATACACAACAGAAATATTTTAAAAGATAGGAAATTTTATAATTTGAATAAGTGATTATATATATATGGTTATTTAAGTAAGTTGTAAAGTATTTCATCCACTGGATTAAATAAAGTCATTATAAATTATTTAATATTTCTCTAAATTAATGTATGGGTTTGATGGAAAAATTAAGTCTGTACTAAATAAACTAACTCTAAAATAATATCTAATATAAAATAACCAAAATCATTTTAACATGAAAGAAATAACAAATGCAATAGAGTAGTATTAGTAAACTTTTCTAATAAACACAGGAAAAAAGTCTAGAATAGATAATATAATGGCAGTGTGACTTTTTATAAAATAAGCATTGCATCGCAAATTAAATGGTTGAAGACAAAACTGAGGTGCTACGTACACTGATGGACCCTGGATAAAAGCTCTGGATAACTACAAAGTTAAAAGAAGATAAAATAAAAATCTATCTTTACAACCAATTTATGAATTAAAAACTTGATGTAAAAAAGATCAAGATGCATGTACACCGATTTCTCAAGCTGATTGATAATATATAACACAAAAAATGCTAGAAAGATTAAAAAGTGACATTTTTAATTTTCAATTTTACATGTGTAGAGTATTGAGTTACAATAGAGTTGAGTAATGCTGAACGTTGAAGTCATGTACAAGAGCCCTTGTGAAATATTGCTGGATTCCTTATCACTCCACAATGTTTTTCACTACTTTTTAAGAATATTGTCTGGCACTATTTAACTTAAATGAGTATCAACGTACTAAATAGCCTCATTATTTGTATTCTTGATACAGATGAAGTAAATATACTCATATATTCTTAGATTATGTTTGAGCATATCATTCTCAAGATATATTTTTAATTTTGGTGGCTTAAAAGTAATTTGGAGAATTAGCTAAAATATTTTAAATGCATAGTAGAATATTAACAATAAGTCTGAAATAACAATTGAATATATCATATGTATAGAAAATGACTGTATCTTAAAGATTTATTGCTTGGAGATAAAAAACAAAATTATGCATATAAAATAAAATATTTATGTAAGAAATATATGCATATTAAGATTTCATAAACATGTAACAAGAATTTTAAATCCATGTAAAAATATTAAAGTTATTTTTCTCAAAAATATATGAATACAAGGAGAATGTAAATTGTGAAAGAAAATGAATAAGTAACAAGTCAGATCTTATTCAGAAAAGTAAGAATTAGAGAAGAGCAGCAGGTTAGACCTCATACCTAAATTTTGAAGTAATTAACATAATTGTGAGCTAAATAAAATATACACAACACCCATGTAGGCATTATGTTTTGTATTTCTACACATACACACATATATATAACATTAATACAGTAAACAATATAATTATTATGCACATGTGCATATATATATATATATGATTTCTATTGTTTTGCATTGTTTGACTTTAGTCTATGCAGTTACGCCTTTAAAGTATCTTTGCAATATTATTTTAGATTAGTACATGCTAGCTAGCTGCTGTTTCCATGGTAAAATCATTGTCTAATTATTGCATGGCATTAAGATATTATTTTATTACCACCTGTAGTCTAATAATATAACATTATTTATTAAAAACACAAACGTCACTCCTTAGTAGGCACCTTTTTTGTTGTTGTTGTATTTAGTTTTAGAGCTTTATTGGAAAATACTTAAAACACGACAAATTGCACAAAGCTAAGGCTCCGATTTGATGTGCTCTGGCGTGTGCAAGCACTCGTAAAATGATCATTATAATGAAAACAATGAAAGTCTCTGTCTCGCCAGAAGGCTTCTTCGTGAATCCACCATTACCCCTCCCCGCCACTTTTGGAAAGCACTGATCTGCCTCCATCAAGAACTCAAACAAAAATTGTTGAGGAGGCTGCAGAAATAAAAGAAACTCAGTCTCACTGCTGATGGGAATGAAAGCTGGTACAACCACTATAGAAAGTAGTCTGGACATTCCTCACATAGCTGAAATTAGAAATACTATTTGATCCAGCTACAGTGTAGCAGGTATCTTCATAGCTGCTCCTTAAATTGTCTGCTGTTTTATGAATGAAAGTAGGCAAAATTCTCTGTTGTTATTAACTTTTTCTCAAAGATTTAAATATGGTGTGGTTTCTTTAACATGAGAAACCTAGACTGCAGTTGTTCTGCAGAACAGAATGGAGCTCGGGGGAAGGTAGAGAGAGTGCAGGAGGACCAAAAATAGGAAAGGGAAGGAATTGTAATTTTGGTATGACATACATGTGCACAAAATGTGCAAGCTCAATGTGCACAGTGTGTGTGTGTGTGTGTGTGTGTGTGTGTGTGTGTGTGTGTAAAAATAAAAATTGAAGAAGGCAATTTAAAAATTAAAAATTGTGAGTAATCATGAGTCATGTTCTAAGTCAGATGTCTTTGGGGTACTTTTTTGAAAACCAACTTTTTATGGTAAAATTCACATGAAATAAAATATAGACATTTTAAGTGTACAGCTGAATGAGCTTTGATGAAAGTAAACCTACCTCTATACACCATGACAACCTAGTATTTACATTTTCATTAGTCTAAAAATATTCTGTCATCATTCTTTACAATCAGTTATTCTGTTGCATTTTCTTAGGCATACCTTCCCATCTCCTCACCAAAATAAAAATATCTTGTAGCTTCAATAAAAAAATGTGTTGATATAATTTTCTTTTTTTCTATTGTTTCTGGATTTCTAGACACTTTTAAAAATTTTATAATAAAAACTGAATTTGACCAGGTAAACAAACAAATGTTTGAAATGAACAACACTTAAACTATTTTACATGTCTAATAATCCATTAACTAAGGCTTTTTTTTTCTTCTTGGATATATGTTTACCTTGAAATATTTCAAACATTAAATACAACACAAAGATGAGGACATTGCTCAGCTGTTAGATTAGAGGGCTTGCCTGGCATGAGGAAGGCCTGGGTTTTATTTCCTAGCACCACATAAAAAATGGACTGAGTTTTCCAGTTGGTGCAATCCTGTAACCCCATCACTCAAGGTACTGAGGCAGGAGAATTGCCACGAACTTAAGGCCAGTCTGGACTGCACAGTGAGCTCAGATTCAACCAAGACTAAAGACCAAGACCATAGTAAATCAAGACATAACCTGACATCTAGATACCCAACATAGATTTTTCTATCTCATATTCAAAACATCAAATATACTGTAAAAAGGTATCAAATAAATAAATTATTTAATTCACTATTCAAATATCTATATGCTTGAACATTTTGAAATCCATAATATATTATCAGGAATATATTTACAAAAATATTAGTTTGAGTGATGATTGTGAAAATTACAAACTTCCTTTTCTAAATGTAACATATGTTCACAAAGAGCCAAGAAAAAGAGCATTTCACTTACCAAGAGGTGTATGTTACTTAGGTTGATGAATGTGATCAGGATTCCTCATCTAAATTCTTGAATAGCTTCAGAGGACTATAGTGGATCTCTTCTGCACTCAGAACAAATCAATTATACACCAGTTTTATTGCCAGAAATATCCTTGAAATCTGGGACTATCCTTTTTTTTTTTTTTTTTTTTGACTTAGTTGAGCTATGTTTTAGCTGACTTTCAGTCTTCCACATATAAAGTATGTGATTAAAGCATTGATAAATAGGATAATGTAGGGGACTTCTAGAGTATGGATTCAAGGACCACGGTGGATGTTGCTCAAAGGAGTATCTGGCCAAGAGTTATGCCCAGGAAAACGTGAGAAGCTCATCATGGCTTACTGTGTCTTACGTGCTGGATTTGTTGTTTAATATGAATAGCTGTCTCATTGAACCATATATTAGCTTTTGCTGTAAGCTCAGCCTTCTAAGGTAAGGATTCAATGGATAAATTTGTGTCTTGTGGAAAGTTAGCCTTTCATGGTACAGTAGCCAGGAGGCTGAGTGAGCCCAGGAGGGAGGAGCCAGAGCACATCTTTCCAAGCAAACCCCAATAACATACACATGTATATGGAGCTCAGCTAACTCTCAATTGATCTCTCCAAGAAACACTGAACATTTACTGGACAACAAGCATGTTCAGAGATTTTCAGAAGCAATGATGAACAGGAACTCATAAAATTGCGTGCGCTGTTCTTCCTAATTGTAATGTTGTGATGTCTGATACTACAAATGTTCTATATTGAGACTATAGACTTGTATGTGTGTGTGTACATATGTGTGTGTGTGTGTGTGTGTGTGTGTGTGTGTGTGTGTGTGTAAAGAGAGAAATATGAGATATATAGAAAGACGGACAATCTTCCTTGAGCTAGGATGTGCAACTAAAGTTGTAATTAAGAACATCAGACCAAGAGAAGCATAAAGCACTTAAGGAAGAGAAAATGATACCGGAAACATCTGTGGTAGATGATTTTATTACTGTTTGGAAGAATAATGAAGAGTCTGCCACTGGAAGCCAAAAGAGAGATCTGAGGATGTTATTATCTAGTCTTGGCTGAGCTTTAGGGGTTGACTGCAGGCTGTTCTACTCGTGCCTGTGTTGTATCGAGGCCCACATCAAGCCAGCATCAGCTCTTTCTATAATTGTATTTCTATAACACCAACAACAACAAAACCTTTAAAAACTTTGTGGTATATTTCTATTGCTTTGATAAACCTAATCTGTCTGTTGGAAGGTAATAAGCTCTGGAGTTCAGTAGCATGTATATATGTAACTTTAATTAGATCTAAGATTGGAACGTGTGGTTGCATCCTTCAGGAGTGGCTTTGCTCACCCACACACACAGAGACGAGTGTTATCTTTCAAAAAGTGTGGTGATGTCATTAGGGCAGTTTTTTATGAGGTGATGAGTTTAGCATGGTATGGAATCATCAGCAATCAGAGATTTGTGGCTATATTATAATTGAAGCAATAGTATCCTTATCATAACAGTCAGTATAACATAAAGACTTCAGGTGCTATAGCTCCCTAAAACAACCTTTTTTCTCTGTTACTTTCCTTGAATTACAGAGGGATTTGACAGGTTTTATTGGTTTAGTAAACAAAACATAAATCTTTCAAATGGTAATTGTGTGGGCCATTTTCTTTCTTTTGTGGTTGTTTTTGCTCTAAAATACCTCTACTTTTGGGAAATACAAATTTTTCACTAATGTAAAAATGCATTTTCTGTTAGCAATGAAAGAAATGACTAATTTTACTGATTCATGTCTTCTGTAATACATAAAGTTTCATTTTCCCACAGTTTTTGCATCTTTTGCTGTGTCATGGGTAATGAAGCTATCATTCACATTGGTATCTTGGTAGTCACTGAGTGAAATAAAAAGTAGTATTTAATTTCTGTGAGTTTCATTATAGTTCCAAATGTGTTAACAACAATCTATGTATGAAGATAGTACCTTAGTTACTTTCTTACTGCTTGGCAGCAGTAAGTTGACCTCCACAAATTTAACTCACAGTTTCAAAAGATCTCAATCCATTCATGGGCAGTGCCAATGGCAGAGGCCTAGCTACATGGCTAGGAATTCACAGCGTGGCAAACAGAAGCCGAGTGAGTGAGGGAAAGCTGAGGTACCCTTTGGCCCTGCCCCATGACACATCCCTTTTGGATCAAGCCTCAGTGTTCTGCCCCCTCTGACCAGGCCTTGTTTCTCCACACCACAGGTTTCCACAGGCATCCCACTACATCCAAATACATATATCATATCCAAGCTACATCATTCCTCCTTTGGCCCCCAAAAGACTCAGGCCCACCTACTCATGCAAAACGCATTCAGTCCTTGTCCAAGAGTTGCCAAAACCTTAAGTTTTAGCACTGTTATAAAGTCCAAATCAAAAGTCTCCACTGAGACACAAAGCAGACTCTTAGATCTTAGCCCCTGAGAAAATCAAAGAAAAATTAAACACTTCCAACCGAGAATGGCATAAAGTAAACTTTCCAATTCCAAAAGGGAAGAATAGGAGGACAGAAAGCAACCAGACTAAAGCCGGAATGAGATATGGTAGGAAAATAACCAAATGCTGTAGTTCCATTAATTATTTTAGCTCTGCCAGTATTCATTCCTTGCGGGCCTGTGGTGAGATATGAACCCCAAAGGGCTTGGCTGGCCCCACCCTTACAACATGGCCTCCAGCTATATATAAATAGCCTCTTCTCTGGGCTAGCTTAGCTCTCAGCTTGTGGACTACCTCTCGAGGCCATCTGTATTTCCGGCTTTTCCTAATTTCTGGGGACTCCACTGCACTTTTGGCTAGACCTTCACAGCTTCATTTATTGCTCTTCCAGGAAGGTATATACCACCTGGACTCCAAGGCCTTTCTGTGAAATACGGATGGAAGCCACCATAAACCCACAACTCTTGAATTTTACATTCTTGCGAAAAAGCACGTGGATTATGCCTAGGTCTGCTGTGGCTTGAGCAGTAGTCTGACCCCAATGGACAATTGCTGCTGATCCCTCTGAGTTCTTAGATGGTTAAGTGCTGGCAATCTTTTTTTTTTCTTTTTTTCTTTTTTCTTTTTGCCTTATAGCTTGTTGCAGGGTGTTCTTCCCAAGCAATGCTTTTTGTCTTTATACCCTTCAATCAATAAAGCATGAGGTTTTGCAGATCTTTTTAGAGTCATCATTTCTACAGTCCTGCTACCAAACACTTGACTTCTTTTTAACTAGGCAATCTCTTTAACAAACACATCTGCAGTTTCTCAATGTAGAGCTACCTAGAAGCCACAAATAGTATCCATGTAGCAATCTGCACCTTAGAGTATTTTGAAATTTTCTCCAACAGAGTAAGCAATCTTCTGCATGTAGTCTGTTTCAGTCACAAACCTCTACATATGAACAAAATGCTGATATACTTTTTGCCAGATCATAGTATGCATGGTTTCTGAATCAGTTGCCAATTAAGCCTTCTGGCCTTCCAAAACCTCTTGAGCTCAGCGTTTATAATTCATACTTCTACCAGCATTCTGCATATCTGAGCTCTGGCCCAACAAAGTCATCTCACAGCACTGAGGCCTCTCCAGACAGCATCATCAAATTTTCTGTACTACTCCCATAAACCAGTTCCGAAGACACTTAACCAGTATCATTGGGTAAAATCACAGCAACAACCCCACTTCTCCAGTGCCAATTTCGGTTTTCTTACTCTCTTTTTGCTGTGACAGAATGCGTGGCATCACAACTTAAGGGAGGAAAGAGAATTTCAGCTCACAGTTACAGAAGGTCTCAGTCCATGGGCAGCTGGCTATGGCGGGATTGAATGGCAAAGGCCAAGCTGAGGAGTCCCATTTTATAGTACAGCAGACAGAAACCAAGTCAGTGAGGAAGATCTGAGCTACTCATCCAGACCCTACTCCAGAGATTCACCCTATCCCCACCAAGCCCCAGTGTTTTGAGCCCTCTAACCAAGCCTTGCCTTTCAATAGCACAGGACTCCTCAGGCATCTCACTGCATCCAAATATACATGCTTTTGGGAACACTCAAAATCCAAATTCCAACAGAATTATTCTGAAGAATGTAACTTATAACATCTGTCATTATAGTAATTATTAGCATTGAATTTCAATAAGTTTATCAATTTTTTGAGACAGGCTTCTGCTCTATAACCCAGTCTGATCCTGAACTAACTGTGGATCACAGGCTGGCCTTGGACCTGGGGCAATCCTCCTGCCTCAGCCTCCCAAGTGCTGGAATTAGATATGCCCTAACATGCCCAGCTTTTGTGGTGCTGGGGAATCTAACCCAGGCTGTGTACTTGCTAGGCAAGTGCTTTTACCGCTGTGCCATTCCTCCAGCCCCCAATAAGTTTATCATTTAGAATGTACAGAATATGTTACATATTAGTAAAAATTCCTCATTATCCAGTGAGAAATAAGTAAAGATACACATTGTATTCTAAAATTTTTTAAACGAATAATATTTGTTCTTTATGACATTTAATTTTAACATTGTGCGAATATGGAATTTCCATTTTTTTCTGAAAGAATTGAGATTTTCTGTTTTGAATGTCCTGAGTATAAATGCAAGGTAAAGCTAGAGCCAGGAAAGTGGTGCTTCATACTTCTTCTCTTAGGTAATGAAATCAGCTTTACTTGGTGGCTGAGGAATCTCTAACTAGTTATAATAAAAGTTCTAATTTACTGATTATACTTTGCAGATGAGTCGAATATAAAATAAACGTAAGAGGATACAAATTATTGAAGCAACGTGTCCCTTCTGAGAAAATAACAATCTTTAGCAAATAATATCTCTCCCAAAAACTGGAAAAAGATTGGATAAAATATAGTCGGTTGTTTCCAATTATTCTAAAAAATGGGATTATAAAGTAAGATGACTTATAAATAGATATGAAAGTTTATATCAAAATACATATTTTTTTCCTGTTATAAACTTTAAGGAGGATGCTCTGTTATTTTTGTTCGTATGATACCACATTGTTCAAAATAAATTTTAACACATTTTATTTTTATTTTTACCATTTTATCATCTTCAGTGGATGAAACCTGTCTTTTGTAAGAAATAATGACACTTTGACACAATCTAAAGAAATTTTGTAGTTTACATTCAACAAAAATTGATGGGAAAATGGCAAAAATGTCAATAAAATGAATTAGAAATCTAGCTAATGCTGGATTTCTAGATAATTTTTTACATTTTAATATGTGACTATAATTGCAAAGAAAATAATATTTGTAGGCATCAAGCCATATCTGACAAAGTATGTTAAAAAGAATAGTTATTTATTCCTGTAGAGGTAACAGTTTATAACAACATTGTGTGATTACCATCCAAAACAGGCTGAAGTTATGTTTCGGTTTATACAGAATATAAAAAAGTTTTAATCATATTTTATGTACTAAAATAAAATACCATAACATCATTTATTTTAATACAATGGATTGAATCTATGCTGGTATTCTCTGCTGTATTCAGTTCAGAGACGAGCAAATAAACGGTAACATGGGTATGTATGGGTGAGGAATAGTCAAGGTTCTAATGGGAGATATCTCTAGTTTAAAATAAAAATAGACGAGAAAAAGAAAAAAAAAACAACAAACAACAACAAACAAAAACAAGCATAAACCCCAGACCCTGAAGGGTTCCGAGTTTTTTTTTTTTTTTTTTTTTTTTTTTTTTTTGAGACAGGATATCATCCTGGTGACTAAGCTGGCCTTGACTCAAATTAATTCTCTTGCCTTGGCTCCCAATTGCTGGGGTTACAGGCATGCACCACGATGCCCAGCTTTATGTGGTTCTGGGGAATTGAATTCAGGGCCTTGTGTTTGCAAAGTAAGTACTTGGACCTGTGTGGCCTTCCTCCAGCGCAACCTTGAGAAATACTTAAATTCAGTGGTTCTGGACTAAGAAGATTAAAATAGATCTTAGTTCTATGGATGGAAACTGAATGTGATGAAAGGCTGTTTAGGAATGAGGGAAAATCAACATAATTTATATATATATATATATATATATATATATATATATATATATATATATATAATGTATACACATAAACACAGTCTTTCTAGTTATATACATATCATCAATACTTGTGAATTGTATGCAAGAAATCTCACATTTCAAAAAAGGAGAGGAAAAAATAATCTTTGACAAACAGATTTCAACAGTAATCAGAATTAGGGGATATAGAAAAGTAGATTAAGAAAAATGTACAGACAACCAGAACTTAACACAAAAACTAAAAGGACTCAAGAACAATAATTTTATAAATCATGAAAAAGCATTGCTCATCATTTGGGGAAAAAATGTCAAGACCCTTAAAAGTTATTGGGAGAAAATGTTATATATCTTGAGCTATAATCAAATAGATGAGTTGTATAGTTTCACAAAATGGAATCACTTCACAGGCAAATACAAATTAAGGCTTAATTTATTAACAGGGTTGAATTTTAATATGAGTTTAATATTATTTAAAATTACGTCAAATTTGAGAAGAGTATCACATAATAATGTATGCTATCTTTCCATTTCTTTATTTAGCCTGAGGTTAAACATATTCTTTAAGGCCAAATAAACATGCTAAATCCATACATCAAAAAAATTGAAAATGGGTAAGCAGTATTTAGGGGTTTTTTTGGTATAAAATGTTAACATATCATAACATTTAATATTTTTTCAAATAACTGAATTGCAAATTCTGTAACACATTAGAACCATGGGGTTTGGGGAATCAGTGAGTGTCTGTGTCCACCCCTTTTTTGGAGGTGTTCATTTCTTTTTTTCACCGATTTTATTGATCTGTATGAGTGAAAAATTTAAGGTTTACAGTGAAGTTGAGCATTTTGTGCACATATGTACCTTGTCAGTACCTTGTCAAGGTGACGATGACTTTCCCACTTTCCTTTTATCTGTCCCCCTACCCAACCCCCCCCCCCCCCGCAACTTATCCCCCTGTTTCACTTTGTTTTTCATTTTAAGTTCTATGATATAGTTGACTTTTGTCTCTCTTTCTACCTTGACATTCTTGTTTGGGCTTCTTTATGTTATTGTTTTTTATGCATTTCATAAGAGGGACACCATCTATAGTTAGCCTTTTATGCTTGGTCCATTTCATTGAGAATTATTGACTCTAGATAGCCTCATTTTCATTCAAATGTTTCACATCTGTCTTTCTTTATGGCTGCGTGGTATTCCATCGTGTATAGGTATTACATCTTCTTTAACCATTTATGTATGGATGGACAGGTCGGTTACATCCAGAATTTGGCTATTATGAATTGTGCTGCTATAAACATGAATATACATGTGTCTTTTTAGTATGATGACTTTATTTATTTATTTATTTATTTATTTGCAAACATGCCCAGTAGGGCAGTAGCTGGATCAAGTGGAATTTCCATTCTCAGCTTTTGAAGGAATACCAAACTGCTTTCCATCACGGCTGCACCAGCTGGCATTCCCAGCTGGAGTAGAGTTGCTTTTTTTTTTTCTGCATTCTCATCATCAATTGCTGTTTTTTTTTTTGTTTGTTTGTTTTGTTTTGTTTTTCATGTAGGCCGTTCTCCCTGGAGTGAGGTGAAACCTCCGTGTTGTCTTTATTTGCTTTTCTCTGAGGGACAACGTTGAAGAACGTTGAAGAACAGCTTTGTACGTGCTTGTTGGCCACATGTACTTCTGAGAAGCTTCTTTTCATTTCAGCTGCCCAATTCTTGAAGGCAAAATTTATTTGGTGACACTGGAAACGCCTTAGTGCAACTTAACACTACTGAAATTCTCGTTGAAAGAGCACTGCCTCATCCATATATATATATATATATATATATATATATATATATATATATATATATATATATATATATAGCCAACATGTTGTTGCAGCGTATCAAGTGAAACTTCACAAGTGTGGCTGTGCTTTCTGGAAGCTGAATTACATACTTGATGTATATTTTCAAGTAAGGAAGATAAGCCCACTTTTACTGCATAAGAAAGTGGATGGTGGCAAGTGGAAGTTTCCACACATGTGAAGGATATTCGAACATTACACAAAAAGCAAAGATAGATTATCTATGACTATCCTCTGCTTTTATAGGATATAAACGTGAACCCCATTGTCTCACTTAAAACTTCCCTCAAAGAGAAAATTTGTCTTAAAACCATAATGGCCAACACTAAAATAGTCACACCGTAGGAAACACAATGCTTTGAGAAGTAGTTTAGTATAGAGAATGAAGGTATGCAGTTTATAGTCAGATTATCTTTAAAATTTAACAGGTCATTAGATACTTGAATAGTGACGTAAATGTTTTGTACTTCCATTCCTTTAATGATGCAGTGGATGATTAGCAGCAAATAGCTCATGAGCTTCTCATCATAACTAAATGACTCATTCTGTACTGACTTCATTAGAACCTTTTGTGCAATGTAACTATTAAATGTTTGATCAATTTCATTATTTTCGTACATAGAAATTTAAAAATCTACTTCAGATTGCGACAGGATTTTTGTAAGCATCATTACATATAATTGTGCAAAGTGCCATTCTCAATTTAATTTCCTGTGTTAATATTACTTGAAAATTATAGAACTCACTGTTCCTTATAAATATAATCTCTGACTGTAGAGGAAAGGCAGCTTTATTTGCAGGAGGTACGGCGTTCCATCTTTTCACAGATTTTCTCTCAAATATTCAGGCATGCTGTGGCTTGGATCTGGGATGCTCCTCCCACTCCCAAAAGCCTCATGTATTTGGGTGTTGTGGGTCATCTATGGATTGTATGTGCTGTCAAAAGTACAGCCTGGCCAGAAGGAGTGGATTATAGGAGTTGGATTATGGATTACATGGATGTGGTGGATCGGTGTCTGAAGGAGATAGCTGCCATGTGGCACAATCCTGGACATGTGATCTGGAAGGGATGGACAACTCGGATTTAACCAGAAGGGGCAGAGCACTCTTATTGTGTCCAGAAGGGGTACTAGCTTGGTCCTTCCTCTTCTACTGGACTTCTGATCTGCTGTTAAGAGGTTTAGTTCTGTGCACTTCAAGTGTTGTCAGCTGCCCAAGAAGGGACTGTGTGAGAACTTCATAAAACATGAGCTAAATAAATCTCTCTTCCCTTAAGTTGTGGATGTCCTGTATTCTGTCCTGGCATCAAAAAACAACTAAAAGAAGGCAACGGGATTTTATTAAACTATTTGATTATACTTTGAAAGCACCTGTGTCTGGATAGAGTAGAATATGTTAGAGTCATTGAATGTTATTATCCTTTAAATTTGCTTTATTGATTATACTTTGAAAGCACCTGTGTCTGGATAGAGTAGAATATGTTAGAATCATTGAATGTTATTATCCTTTAAATTTGCTTTATAAAAACAGTAATTAAAAGTGAAATGTGAATTTTTATGATGCTAGAAATATACTAATTATTTAGAAGTCACGGTAGGCAAAAATGCTACATTGTCTCATATTACAAAGTATGTTTCATTAAGTTAAACCTATGATTAACTTCAAATCTTTTGAGTCTCAGAATCCCTTAAAGAATGAATAGTTCAGAACAGCTAACAACCCAGTGAATGGAAGTTGATCATTGACTTTAACTCACCCTTGAACTGGGTGTCCTAGGATAGCACTTGGATGACACACTAAACCCATGCAGCTCATTACACTAGTCCACGACAACCAAATGCTCCAGGTATTGCTAAAGTCTTTCCTACTGACTACTCTCCACACATTCACTGAAAATAACTTTCCTAGTTTAATGGTTTGTTTGTTTGTTTGCTCATCTTGGGTAGTCCAAATTTCTGAACAATTACTTGTGGGAGCAGTAGGTAAGGTATATGTCCTCCAAGTATTTGAAAAATTCAATAATTTTTTTCTAAAGGGTACTAATTTTTTTCTTTCTGTGAAATACACATATGTATATGTTAAATTTCAAGTAGTCTTTATATCCTTAGTTCTAAATGTAAAAGTTAATTACACATTTTTGTTCCTTGTTTTATTAGAGTGCATTATTCCCTTTGAGACCTATAATTTAATACTATACAGTTTAAAAATAAGAATTTATACAATATGCTAGAGAAATTAATAATTTTTGGTTTCAAACTCAGTAAATGTTCATTACCTTTAAGTTGGAAATTATAGAATAGGAAAAAAATTGTCACTAAACCATTACACATATTATACCCATTACATATGTGTGTGGAATATATGAATTTATGAACATATGTAAAAGATATAAAAATGTTAGGGGTGTATTAGATATGTACAAGTATATTTATTTGAAAGTACTAAAATATAAAATTACCAACATAAAAGTAAACATTTTAAAGTTAATATGTGTTTTTTTTTTACATGAGGGGACCCAAAAATATTATTAAAGGTAATTAGTATAATTTTAAAGTAATTAACACCCTCAGCAATATAAACAGTATTGTTCTATGCTTTAAGCTCTGAGATCATAATAAATAAAATCACTGTAACGATACTACGCAGGGAAATAGATGCTATCATTAAGTAAAAAATCAATTGGTCAGAATACATGTACTGAGAATGTGCAAAACTTGCATAAACACTTTGAAGAAAACACAAATTAAACAATAAATGAACTGGACAGTAGATTTTCATAAAGTAGGAGAGAAAATATTTAGAACAGAGAATAATGGTATGTTTCATGATATATTGATATATTCTTTGAACAGGAGGAATTTATACATTAAATAATACATATTAAGGAAACATTTATTGACATCATTTTCTGTATAAATTAAGGAAATAATAAGTTTAGTGAAGTCAGAGTTATATTTAAGAAATATCTTGATAGAAAATAAAGAAATCGGTGACAAGATATTGTCTCGCTTTCATACACTGGTAGGGAGGCACTTTTTTATTGTGAACAGAGCAAAATAGAAACGAATATGAAAAGCAATGGAAGCAAAGTTGAACTTCTAGATTAATAAGCAGAACATATAAATAAGAAATCCACTTCAACACATCGCCAAACCATTGACTAAAATTTAGTAGGATAATGAATAGCGAAAACTGCTAACATCAAAGGAAAGAGTCAAGCTGCACACTTTCAAGCTTTTAAACTAAATGCAAATTCTCATTAAATTTCTTATTAAAAGCAAAGTTGGTGAGATGATTTAAAAAAAATCTTCTAGGGAGAAAGGTTTGCCACTCGCCAGTGTGCCCACTGGAGTGAGTCTGTCTCCAGCTGACACTCATGAATGAAGGGAGGGAGAGCAGGAAGGCTGACACTGTTGTCCTGAAAACATGACACAAGTTGATGCAGGGAAATTGATTGCGCTAGCTGTTGATTTCAAAGGTTCTAGGATAATAACAATTGGCTTCAATATATCTAGGATATTTTAATTTCAAAGAATTGGTAGGCAGAAATAAAAATGTTACCAGAGTGTTTGCAAAATCTATAAAAATCACTTAAGTACAAATAACATTATCTTACCACGTAAGTTGTTTTTGAATGGATAATGTGATGTGTTAAGTAGGAAGCGTTGATCTGGAAGAGAATAAACGCATGCCCCTACTTCACACAATGAATAAATATCAAAATCTATGTGTGTCTAAGTTAACAAGTAAAGCCAAAACCTTAAAATAGCTTTAGCATAGTGTGTATAATCACCATGCAGTACTAGTGCTTGATCAATACAGGACTCTAAATGGATTTTAAGGGTAGAGGAAAGACACAGAGGTACTAACACTTGACTTGCAAGTAAGTTCAAGGCCCTGAGTTCAATTCCTCTGCAATCCTACCACTTGAGAGGTTGAGGCAGGAGGATTGCTATGAGTCCAAGGCTAGCCTGGACTACATAGTGAATTCAACACCAGCCTGGGCTACAGGACTAGACCCTCTCTCAAATAAATCAATAGATAAATAAGTACATAAATAAATAAAATCATTTAAAAATCATCTAAGTCTGTAATTTTCTCTAGGAAAATATTCTTCATGCTGCCAAAAGACAGATTTGAGTTTTGTGAAGCAGGGAACTGACAAACCACTTTTATGTGTGAAAAGTGAATTAATTACAGTCCATTGAATTTGACGCTTATCTGTTTTACTTGTAATAAAGAGCAACTATTTGTAATTATAAAACAAAAAGTGAGGAAGAACATTAATGTATTGTTATGAAAAGATTTTAAACATCAAATTGAAATAAAATCCAATTTCAATCATTTCTTCGGTAAAATGTAATTCATTAGTTACTTCATTTGATATGTTTTTTTTTCTGTATGTAGAACGCTAGTGTTTGGCACTTGTGAGCATGTCATAATGAAATGGGAGACGCAGGGTAGTAACCTGACAACCATAAAGACGCATAAACATGGCTACATCAAAAGATCGGTTAAGTAGATAGACATGAATAAGAAAAACGCAAATGAAAATGCAGAGCGTGCTTCTTCCACGGGAAAGAGGGAAGGAAGGAGAAAAAGAAGGTAAGAGAGAAAGAGAGAAAGAAAGAGAGGAAGAAAGAAGGAAGGAAGAAATGAAGAAAAGAATGGGTAAATATTAGACACAGATAGATAGATGATAATTAAAATGAGCCTCCTACAAGTACACATCCACCTGCAGACTGGAAAACGCAGCAGTCCTGTTTAAAAGACAGAGAAAGTAGGGACAAAAGGAGAGTGGGAAAGCCCTTGTCACCTTGACAAGATACGTATGTGCGCGAAATGCTCAACTCCATTGTAAACCTTGAATTTTGCATGTATACATATTAATAAAATGTGGCGAAAATAAATTTTTAAAAAGACAGAGAAAGTAGAAACTATCAAAGCGTGTGATGCATTCTAAGAATCGGACTCAGCCTGGGTTGGCTTGGCATGAATGGAGACTGCAAGAATACTGGAACACAAAGCTGGAAATTGAAATTTTGGAGAAATTGTAAGTGCAGTGATGAACACATGTGTAAATATTCTTCTAGGAAAAGTCACATAATCCTCAAGAACAAAGTATTTCAATTGTCTCAATTCCTTTTTCATCTATTCCTATAAGTGTATTATTATAAGTACTTAAATTTAATTAAGAATGTGTACTTAATTTTACTGAAACATAGAGAAAGCTGTTCTAGGCAAAATGTCTTACAGTAGCATCAGTACTGCTTCTGTAAAGAGTGATTCAAAAATCATATCTAATCACATTTGCTTTGACTATTTTTTGCTGTTGCAGTAATGCGTATTAAGTCATAATTTGATTTTCTAAAAACAAACTTTTGATAAAAGTGCCATTAGTGGCAGTTAATGATCAATTCTCTTATGAAGTGAACCATTGCATAGTTCATTAAAAATAAGTAGTATGGACTTAAACTGATGGAGAAAAGTAATCTTAAATACAGAGGTTATTTTTTCTTTTTTTTTCAAATAATCGTGCTGGTGACATGATTGACATGCTGGTGATAAACTGTCAAACACTTGACAAGCTCTTCACTTTCTAAAAAGCGTGTAAACTCTACTTAAAGATTTTTTATTCCTTCACAAGGGATTGGACACGCGACCTTCACTCTGCGCTACATCCTCAACCCTTCTTCGTTGTTTGAGACAAAATCTGACTAAATTTAAGCTGCACAGGCTGAGGTTGAGCTTGTGATCTCACCTCTTAAAGTGCTGAGATAACAGGCCAGCACCACCAGGCCCCGATCATTTCAGCATAAAGTTTTCATTTGTAAAATGAACTGTAAAAGTATAAATTCTCACACAATTCTGCTTCACTGTAAAGAAATAAAATAGACTTCTCATTCCTGATTCAAATGAATGAGGAAGTGGTCTTCCCTATGTTCGACACTTCACCTCCTCATAATTCACCAATATTATCACAATCGTGTTTTCCTTAATGATGTCATCTTTACAAAAATTCACAGAAATAAGGTACTTAAATGCTTTATTTGATTGTATATCGTAATATTTTACCTATTAAATTTCTCTAGGTTTTACAGAATATTTTTCTTTAAGAATTACATATTTTGGTGGATTTTTTCACTTTTTTAAAACTATTCCCCAACTTCTATTTTACAGAAGTCATTAAGATCTAACACAGGAAATATAAACAGAAATGCCATGGCAGTAAAATTGGAGCAGAGTCTTCCCATTCATTCGTTATTCATGTTTTTTTGTATTTACCAAGCAATAAGTGCTTCAAAGGTGCCGGGCTGTCATTGAGGTGCTTAGCAAATACTCATGACATCACAAACGGATTTTACTCCATGCGTTTCATAGTCCACATGGAGAAAAGAAGACAAGTAAGTAAATAGAAGTAATAATAAGATGGTAAAAGGAGAAATCATCCATATAACGTGACAATGGTTCCATCAAACACTGGGCAATCAATGAGATTTACTTAAGACAGTGTTATGAAAAAGTACCAATTATCAATGCCATGCTTTAACTCATCAATTTCTTCTTAATTTGAAGGCTGTCTCTCTATTTTTAAAAGAACATGCAAAACACGTTTTGACAAGAACTCTCCCACTTTAAATGTTTTCAACACAATATGTATAAAATTACAAAAATTATTTCTGTTTCGAACCTGAACATATGTCTTACGCCTGCTTTCTCCACAGACATATGTTTATGCTATAAGACATACAAAACAACTCCACGGGCTCTTGGCAGCCTGGACTGTGAGTCTATGTGTTTTTACTTGAAGTTTCTCTAAACAAAGTTGTAAAGTAGTATAATCTAATTTTTAAATCTGTAATCAATATGCAATATTTTATTTTTATGTTAAACATGCTAAAGGAAAATGTTTTTGATTATCAGTGTTTTTAAATGCTGAAATTCATTATAGAATAATGGTATTAATGTATTATGCATTTATGAACCTCTGAAGTACAAATGTGTAAGCTTTGTGATTTTCTATAAGATTTATGTCATCTTTGTGTTTCAATATATGCTATGAAGTTTATTTTACCTGTATAACAAACAGTTACTGGAATCATTCACTATCACTCAGAAAATCACTTAATATTGCCTAAATGATTGCTTTTTTTTTCTTTTTAGAATAAGCTGCATTTAAGTAGAAATTAACATTATTTTGGAATGTTTCTACCATAATCAATTTCAGGTAAATTTTGTTTCTGATTTATATCATAAACATTACCACAAGCTTTTTATAAGTACGTATATTTTCTTTGTTTTATAGTTTTAAAATGTCAGTGTACTTATGGTAAAAAAGATGAAATTTGATAAAAAGAAAACAATTATCATTTAAAAAGGAAAATATCACAACAAAAATGTATTATTTTAAAGAAAGTAACCATGAAAAGTAGGCACTATGCTCCATGTCATATGCTGTGTTTTTAATTTTTAGAAATCTAATTTTCATTTTATCACAGATTTCTTTACTGTAGTTTTCTTCTAGATAAAATATACATAAGTAGATGGACAGACATTAATATTTTCCAGTTGCTTTCTACCGTCTTCTTCCCATATATAGATGGATCCTGAGCTAATCATTTTCTCAAAAACGGTACTTGATGGACGTGTGGACACTGTATCCTGTGCATCTTTGCCTGCTCAGAAATATCTTCTTTTGGCTCCAACAAGACTCCTTGTTCTTTTTATTTTTTCAATAGCCTCACTACCCACTCATTTCTGACAGATGCGATGTTTTATCTAGATCTGAATCATCTGCTTATGAACTTTTCTTTTTATCTGAAAATAGCCTTTTTTTTCCCTTTGGATTAACCCTTCTTACCTTTGGTAGTTTATGTCTGCTTTGTAATCGTTTTTCATAAGAATTTCATGAGCATCAGAATTTTTTAGTGCAAAAATTATATTTTGCTAAGAATTATCAGAAAAAAGTTTAAGTACACAGTTTCACATGTACAAGATATCTAAAATATAAATGACCTAAAGAGTAAAATAAGAGAGAAGACAGGAAATAGAAAGGTAGTGTTTACAGAGATGGGTAGGGCACTGAAGATACCGAGGGGGGCAGAGGAGAAGTAAAGGGGGAAAAATCAACACATGACATATTTACACATCAATCCCCCCAAAATGTCTGTAATCAATATGCAATTGACTGAAAATGATTTCTAAAAATTTATATTGACAATGATGCATTTCATCTTTTGAGAATCAACAAATCCAGTCCTCTCCGATAGCGCAATGTAACGATTCTGCCTTGGTATTTTATTTTCTTCTTCAGTGTCCTCGTCAACTTTCACCAGATTCCCAAAGCAGATTTTAAGTCTTTTCTTTCTTCTTCTAAACTACTTCCCTTTGAACTTTTGCTTTTGTGTTTTTAGAGATACATTGCACAGTCAAGAGCCTGACACAGCAATGACCTGCCTTTCCTTCATTTCATGAATACCGTGGAAGGGTTGAGGTATTGTACTCATTTTTGAACATGTTTTCCCCTTATTAGAGAATTTCATTAATTCCATTTACATGGACATGTATATATATATATATATATATATATATATATATATATATATATCACGCATGGGCACACATATGTACATGCAGAATTATAGGTACTTCTTAATACTGTCATCCCTGGAGCACTTTCTGATGTTCACGTCTCTGGCTGGCGAGCACCCTGGGATATGCTGTTCAATGCATCACTGTCCTAGGGCTCTGTTAGTCATCATGTTGTTAGTTCTCTCTTGAGGCCCAAGAAGAAAAGTAGCCTCATCTCTGTTTCCTAAACTTTTCTCAATATTAGGACTAGCCAAGTGTGAAGCATCTCTGCCTTTTCATTCTGTCTAAGAAAAATAGCTTTCTTCGTAAGATCAACATCATCTACTTTCTATCTGCAGTGACTGTCAGGTCTCTAAGAACAAGTTTCATTCCAGATCACATAATCTGTCGGGTTTTTTTTTTTTTTTTTCATTAAGAGAAGGCTACGGCATGTGGCACCAGTTATAGTCAATGTCTGTGGAAAACAAGGATGAATCTTTTTATAACCCAAACCTGACAACTGTCCAAGATTAGGTGCCTTGGAGTCAGAAGTAGATAAATGAAGAGATGATATAACAAAGATCTTTTTTGCTTAAAAAATTTAAAACTAATGAGTAATTAATTTCTTTTTCTGAGTCCATATTTTATTCGGCTTTCCATCACTGTGAAAAAAATATCTGAGATAAAGCCTTATAAGAAAAAAAAAAGGTTTATTTTGGAATACTGTTTTCAGTGAATCGTTGGCTGGCCCTGTTGATTTTGGCCCTGGGGTAAGTCAGTGCACTAGGGCAAGAGAGTGTGGCAGAAAGAATAATTCACCTTATGGTGGCAGGAGGTGAAAGAGAGAGACTGAAATGGGACAGGGACTCTGTATGCTTCCCAGGTCACAGCCTCGATGACCTAAATTCCTTCCACTAAGCCCTAACTCCAAAACATGGTATCTCCTCCCAGTAATGACAAATGGGTGATTAAACATTTATCAAATGTCCTTTGTGAGTAAAGTTCTAATAATGACAATGAAAAAGAAGTAAAAATTATAAAATCATATTCATCAAGAAGAGAGGGTAGAATTATGCATCAGAGATTATGGTTAGGATATATTTTTCTGTTGTTATAAATAATATACATAATAAAACAAAATGAAACTCTGTTAGGTAATAGTCTTAGCATCTTGGGACATGAAGAAATAATCTATTAGCATAATAAAGAATTATTATTATAAGATAGGTATAAAAATCAGCTCACTTCATATTCTTAAATAATTTTTTGTGGCACAATCTTGTAGTTTTTTTGTATATAGATGAAGTCAAGTCCAAAGTAAAGATTTCATGTAAACGTGGATAGATTTGTATTTTTTTATCTCATTGTGGTACATTGAAAGTGATTATATATTATATTATGTTATTTTATTATTTATTCTAATACACTTGTTATCCATACTATTATTTAAAGTACTTTAATATTTATATTGTGATTTATTCAGACTACATTCTGAAATGACACCTTAGTAAATATATATCCTATGGTCAAATATTTTGATAAGAACTTTAACTTTGTGATTTTCACAGCAATAAAATTCTATTTGTATCAAAATAGTATTCAATTGGATTCTATCTGCCTCTCTGTACTGTTATTTGTCAGTATAATGTGTGTATATGAACACAGAGTCATATTTAACATTTTTTCTCACAATACACATTATATATTTGCAGAATTTATCTTACTCCTCTGCCTTTTCTCTTTTATTAGAAAGATCAAATATCTCTTCTTTAAAAATCAATTTAAAAATATCAAAGACATAGAAATTCCTATCAACTGCTTGATGAAATATGGTAGAATAGCTTTCTTCTCTACTAAAACATGTTCTGGTGTGAAAAAATATGACTTTTAGAATCAGGTGATAGTGTTACACATAGTAATATGTAATCTTACATTTCATATCTGCTTACAGAGTTTTAAATTATAAAGCGTTGTTTTTTTCATTGTTACGGCGAAAATTATACTCTTATGACACCTATAAATGAAAACAAATAATGAATATTTGCAAGCGTCACCTATGGCTTGCATAGTGTAATTTTACTTTTTTCTGCTTTGGATGGCATATCAAAATCAGTTTCAAAGTAAGTGCCATATTTTTTTTCCCACACACAAATACTCTGATCTACACATGTGTGTCTTAAAGATTTCCTCTAAATTGCTCCGGTTAATGTAACAACCAAATATTTTTAAAGTGTTTGACAGCATTGAAGAGCTGAGTCTTACTCTGTTTCACTTTCTCAAAAATAAAATTTAAAGTCTATTTTACTGTATCTATATAATATTTTCACTTTCAGGTTTGCATGTGCACTTTTATAGATTTGTGTACTTATGTTCACTTCCGGCCTTAATAACAACCTAGAGTAAAGGTTAGCTCTACCAGAATCTATCATTGTTACACAAAACTCAAGTTGTAATACTACAAACTGTGAGAACGATGTTTATCTGATGTAATGGATTTCACATTTATTCTTGCAGAAAATTTTGACTTGCTTTATTCCATTAATTTGTAGTCCACTGCAAGCTGCCTAAATATAAAACATTAAATGTTTTTGAGGCAGAGTTACAATGTGTAAATATGCTTGGACATTTTGAAATTTTCAATAAATTTAGTTGCTCTAAACAAAAGAAGCAAGAGCAAGGAAAGGGAAAAATAATACGTGTGCTGAATTTGACTTAGGGGAAAACACAAGTGTGAAATGATTCCTGTTTGGGACATGAACTACTTCTCTGTGAATTGCTGGTCAGGGAGGCAGGTGAGTTTTCACACAAGAGTAAATTGGATTATGTGAGATTTTGAGGCAAATGAAAGTGACCCAATGTGGGCATATCTCTGGTCCGTGTGGAAAGGACACAAGAGAATCACATTTCCATATATGAAAAAGTGAAGAGGTCAATGAGGAATTTTTTTTTCTGTCGTGATGACAAAGTAAGGAAGCTCTGTGATTATTAGCACAGCACGCCGACAGTCTCTATCTGATTTTCATTTCCTTTTATTCTCGTCACGCTCCAAATATCCTGTATTCCTGAAACCCCAGAAATGCCATCTAGTTCCCTATTCCGGCGACTCAGACTGGGTGATACCGATGTGCGATGCTGACTATTAATCTGAAAGGCCTGGAGTGATGAACCTTTGTGTAAAAGAAAGCCTGTATATATCTGGCTGTGTTTTTAAAGGTATTAAAAGTACTGAAAACTAGATGAGGAGATAATGCAAATGAGAAATGGGATCTGCTGATTTGATTTAGAAGTCTGAGTTGAGTTGTGGGATACAATTTGGTTTTAGATTACTTTTATAATGAAGAAGATCCTCTATGATTTAGACTTGCAAGGCAAGTCTAGTTTCCCCCTAGTTTCAAATTCCAAACACAGCAGCATGAGTAAAAGTTGCATCTTTGGCTGTAGTACGTGATTTCAATCTCTTATAACAGTCTCATGCATTTAACCAACGTGGGAGAGTCAAAAATCTATCTACACTCATAGTTGACCAAAAGTTTCAAACTGCGACAAATGAAATAACTTAAACCACAAATTGCTTAAAATAAGACAAGAGATATTTATAAATTATAATTTTTGCTCGAAGGTACGTGTTTTGGCCAGTAATAAAAATTGATAAAGAGAAGTGCATTGTAAACATGACAATTTTTAAAAATTTTATTTTTTTAAAAAAATTCTAACCAAGCAGAAGGCCAAAGCACTCATGTCATTCAGAAATAATGAATTCATATGTGAGTTACTCAGTATTTAGTATTCTGTTTTTAGGTAGAATAACTAAAGTTTCTTGCACTCAGAAAAGTTTTCATTCAAGCTTAATGTTCATAATCAATTTAAAATATCAGACAAAGTCCCAAATCCTCCACTTCTTTCAAATTTTCATAGAAAACAAGGTACAAAGTTAACTATAAAATTTCAGTTCAGTTATATTAGTCGACAAACACACAAAGTTACAATCAGTCCTATTACTGACACTTAAATACAATCAAGACTAAAATTGATGTGAGTGTTCAATGAACACATCTTAAAGCTTGGCAACTTTTACAAAACCAAGGAATCTGATGCCTTTTAGATGGCACTGATGAATGTTAAAATTCAAAAATGTAGTGAGGTCAGGAAGACTTTAAATTTATACTATTCCTACACAACTTAGCTAATAAGTTTGACACTTCAAATTAAGAAATAAAACACAATCTGAGGGCATAATTCAGTGAAGAGGCCCTGATTTAATCCCCAAGACTTCAAAATCCACCTTCAGAAATCCTCAGGAATTTTCTTATATGATAGATATAGTTCCATACATAATGAAATTTTCTCTTGTATGTAAAAAACAAGAAAATCTTATTCATGTGCACCTGGAGATATGTATAAATATAAAACTGGAAGCTCTCTTAATGCTAGCCAAACCTGAATGTAAACAACTATCGATAGAGAAGTAGAGAAAACAAAAAAATTAAAAATCCTATAACTAATAAAATAAAGACTGAAAAATAAATGAATAGAATATGGCAGCATAATATTAAAACTATAAGTGAATCCAAATAGTGTATCTATCATCACAAAATTTAAAAGTTAAGACTAAAATAAAACTATAAAACCTTATAAATATACACTTATGTATACACATAAAAATATATGTAGATGAACCATTTAAATTAGTATATATGCTTGTCCAGTTTCTTTGTTAGTAACTTTATTTTTGCAAAATATAATATTGAGTAAGTGTTATGCATGGATTAATAAGAGTTCTATGAATTAATATTCTTGAATGATCTTATTTTTGTACTAAGAAAGATTAGGTTGAGTTTTTTTTTTTTTTTTTTTTTTAGAGCTTAAGACTGATTTGGACAATCCATGTTACTAGTATATTTCTCATTCTTCCAGTGGAAGTTTATTGTCCTCATCCCTTTCTTACTATTTTTCTTTGAATTGCTTAAAATTTGGCAGATAGATGAAAATATCACTCAAAGAATCACTTAAGTTTCCTCTAGATTTATGTCTCAACACTTTTAAGTTGAGAGTATAGTTAAGTCTCAATAAATAAAAGCACTGTTAAGACTATTGGCCTACAAAACAGGATTATCTTCGCAACTTGACCAATACTTTCTATCCATATCTTAAAATCCAGTAAAGCGCAGGCAATTACACAGGTTTAAAGGAGAAATAACTGGTGAAAGTGAAAAGAGAAAACTGGAACTCAGAATCTATGCCTATGCATTCAAACTTTTGAAGCCCTTTTAGGCATCTTTAAAGAACAATTAAACTCTTTGGGAATTAATTGAGGAAACAAGTGGAATACTCATCTTTGGCCATTTTTCTAAATAGACATAGTTTATCAAAATAGGAATGTAATACACACACACACACACACACACACACACACACACACACACACACACTTTTTTATTTTTTTTTTTTTTTGAGACAGGGTCATGCTCTGTAGCCCAGGCCAGTCCTGAACTCACTGTGAACCCAGGCTGGCCTTGGACTCACCTGTCAGCCTCCTACCTCAGCCTACTGAGTGCTGAGATTACAGCTGTGCTCCACCGTGCCCATGCAATGTGGTGCTGGGGAATCTGGCCCAGGGCTTTGCACTTGCTAGGTAAGTACTTTAACAGCTGTGCCTTTTCTCTAGCCCAGATGTTCAGTATGTTTTCTTCAAGTCACCTTATTCCTGTTTCACAATCTGGAACTTTGAAGCCTTGTGGTGCAGACCTGTGCTCCTAGCACGTTGAGAAGCTGAGGCAAAAGGACACCTGTGTAGCCTTGGTGATTTAGCAGACAAGCAACACCCTGCTTCAAAATCACAAAAACTTGGGCCGGTGATGCAGCTCAGTGTGAAGGCCTCAGGTTGATATCCAGAAAAAAAATCTAGTTACTGATATTTAATACATCCCCCAAAGTAGTCCAATAATTCTATTCAAACACAATAAATATGGTGAGGCTTTTTTCCCATTTTCTTGATATGTATAAGTGCAAAATTTAAGGTTTACAATGAAGTTGAGCATTTTGTGCACATACGTGTCTTATCAGGGTGACAAGGACTTTCCCACTCTACTTTTATCCTGCCCACTGCGTACTCCTCCCTGCCTCCCCACCCTACCCCTTTGTTTCACTTTGTTTTTCATTTTAAGTTCCATGATATAGTTGTGATCTGGGTCTCTCATATCAGAGAGACCATTCGATGTTTCAGCTTCGGCTTTTGACTCACTTCACTTAGCATGATGATGAGGTTTTTAAGTTACCTTTTTAAACAGGATTTTTAATAAACAAATGGCAATGTAAATATTTTAAGAACAGGTTTAGAATTTTCAAGTGAGAAAAAATACGTAAGTCAGACTTGGTGGAAGATTAGTTTTTTGATAATCTTACAGATGCAACGAATTTATGCATCTTAATTTTGACAATCAAGTCATTTGAAATCTTTGTTCTTTATATATTATCAACATATTACAGTATTAATTTCAGGTGTGCAAAATATTATTACTTTTAAACTACTGAATTGTATTTAACAACTTACTCATAAACTGAGTGTATTAGAATGAAGATTATCGTTTACACTAATAATTTATGAATCGATAATTTTAAAAACCAGTATCTTTCAATCTAAGGAAAAAGAACCAATGTCAAAGTCCTTATAGCCAGTCAAACATTTTAAGAGTCTGTCTTTCGTGTAAAGCAAACATTTTATTCCCAGTTGTCTTTAGGCACTTTTATGTTTAAAAAGGAAAGATTCAGTTAAGCAATGATGCAAAATAAGAAAAACTTAATTTTAGAAAAGAATCTGAAGAATACTTTCTCTAAGTGTATCCCATCTTTTTTCCAGACATAGAAAAAACCTGAATTTTCTTGATACTACAAAATGTTACAAAATTGATCTTTATGGCTCAAATAGAACTTTTGTACCGTATTTGATAATTCTTCAAGTATATATTACTTAGAATTATTACATATGCCAAGTAGTTTTACAAAATATCTATACATTTAAACCCCATGATGTATGACTGTTAAATCCAGTTTGGCTATTTTATGTATCATGTGATTCAGACATTTCAGTTTTCCATTTGAAATTTGTATACTTGATAATAATAAGTAAATATCAATGCTGCATGACATTCAACATGTACACTTAATGCAGGTAGGCAGTGGAAGAATATTTACTCTTGTCATAACAAATATGTTGGATACCTGAATTTTTATTATGTTTCTTTAAAATTTTAAACAATGTTCACTCTTTCCTAACAAAAATAGTAATAATTTTGACAGAAAACACTGTCTCATTTTTTGGAGCGATTTTACTTGTAATCGACTGACACCTAAAAGTTTGTGTCTAGATCTTATGCACAGTCACAGACTCATCAGTTTGTATTTCTGACAGAATCTTATAATATAAAATTGTTAAGGAATATCATATCTCATGTGGAAGCCTATGAATTTTCAGTTTTTTTGTGACAGAGATGAGATGCAATCCTCCTTCTTGGAAAAGATACACATTAGTTTGCTATCTCTCCTTGAAAACCTGGTTTTTAATATCTTTATATCCCCTGTGCCTTAGGTCTCAGCACAAGCTGATGTTCAAAGCTATGCAAGGATAGCTTTGTGAAAGAGATGTCTACAGTGTGTATTCTCAGGAGTGACGCCAAACTCTATCTGCCTTAAGATTTTCAATTTCTGCTCTAATACAGCTCATAAAATTTCTACTACAGAAGATGTCTCTTAAAAATTAACTTTTATGGATGTATTGATTGAGAAAGTGTGACTTTAAAAGATCCGAGCGTCAGAAAATAAATTGAAGAAATTCATGAAATATTTCAGAATACATGTTTATAGTTCCCTGTGATTTGTTTCTCAACTGCACTTAGTGATAAAATGGCGTTGCAGATTCACAGTAAAATCTTGATTCATAATAAAGTAATTGTCACGATCTACTGAAGGAGTGACAATTGAAAAGCAGTAACGGGTACAGACTGATGTAATGTTCTGTCAAAATTGTACCATCAGAAACATAAATGAAGAATTGTCGAGTCTTAATAAGAAATTAGCAGAACTTTGCAGGGCACATGTCCTATCTCCCATTGCAGACTTTGGGTGGATGAATGAAATGTTTATTTAAAGGACAAGAAAAATCATACAAACCATATCTTTTCTTGATAATGTACTAAACAGATCAAACCAACACTAAGATTATATTTTCTAACTTAGCAAGATGTCAGCATGCTTACAATCAAATTGTAGGTAAGAATTCTAATATCCACTTGATTGTCTAATAAAACAACGATAAACTATTCATATACTGTTCATTTTGATATTCACTTTGCCACTGAATTATGGTGTGTTTATAATTCCCATGGTAAGTTCTTATTACTAAGGATTATACTTATATTTATGAAGATGATAGAATTCTTCTTATGGAAAAAATCATAATATTTAGGTAAATACATTTAATAAAACATTGAGATCAGAAGCCATTCAATGGCCTTTTTGAAGTTATAAAAAGAAATGTTAGTAATAACATAATTAGATATTATGTCTCTACAGTTCTTAAAAAGATTTTTCTATGTTGCAATAATATTTTCACAAATTCCAAGCTAATACTTAAAACAACAGGAAATTGTAAGTCATAGACAAAAAAGATTTAGTTTGAGGTCTGTTTAATAATCAGTCTTAAGACATTCACTTGATTTTTAAGACTTTATACCTAGTTTCACTTTCTTAAAACATAATGTTTGAAATATGTATTAATACTACACAGCATACAAGAAAGTAACAGCATAATTAATCACTGATTCTACTCAACTGTCTCAATAGAAATTTATAAAGCTTAAAGAAACATTACTTTTTAGGGAAAGAAACAATTATTATATGTCTGGATACATCTTGTAGACATCACATTTTAAAGTCAAATTAAATCAGTTTAAAATTTCAAGGTATGTAGAATAGTATTCCAGAAAGCTTTTAAATGACAATTTTTGTGATATTTTAAATGATGTTCATTGGAGCCATTAAATAGAAGTCAAAATTTCTAATATCTAACATCTATAACACCTGCTTGTATTTTGGTTCATTTTCATATCAGTGCCCTGATAAATGCTGGATTGCATGCATGAAGTATTTTCCCAGTCTTGCAAGAGTTTTCTGACAGGTTTATATATTGTCACATTATGCCATTAGTGGTTTGTTTTTGTTTTCTTTTTCATTTTTACTCCTTAAAATGTCAGCCTTCTCATACTTACTCTAATTGATAAATTCCTACTCATTTTTCGAGGCTGAACACATATGCTTCCGCCTTTCTGAGCCCACTCCGTGACTTGGGTAAACCCGTTTTCCTTCTTTTGTTCTCACTGCCTTTGCAGTATTTAGGGCTTGCTACCAGTCTATCACTTATAATATTAGCTACTGTAGCTGCATTGTGTTTTCTCTACAAAATGTTTCCCGAACTGACACTGTGAATATTCATCTTAATTTTTAAATTTATCTGGAGTGATTAATGCATAAGAAGTTAGTAAAGCAAACTTCTAGTTGTGCCTCTTAAACTATTTTCAGCTGGATTTTGTTGAAGGGTGTGTCTCTGTTCCAATCCTTCCCTGTGGTCCTTGGACAGGCATAGTTTGGAAATCTTTGGACTTGGGTGGTGGGAATAATTTTGAAATTTTTTGAGATACACACTGCAGAAAACCTAACAGAAGTATTTAAATGTGATACTGATGTGAGCTCAGATCAGAGTGGTAATAGAAAGGCAGTCAGTGAAACAGCCTCTTGAGGTTTCAGAATCAATGAAGGCTCTGTTTAGAATTGCAGTGGATTTCATGTTACATTTTGACAAATAATTTGTGTCTATTTTGCCATTTCCTAAGAATTTGCATGAGGTTGATTTTAAGGGCAATAAACTAACCTGGCATAGACAACCACAAAGCAATATAATATATCAGGCTGAGACATGGGCACAGTTGGATCATTTTTTGCTGGAAAAAAAAAAAACTAAGTGGCAAGATATAAAAAAGATGCTTTTTTAGAAAATAGAGGAAATTTAAAGTTGAAACTAGAAAAGTGGTTGCTGAAGAAACTGGTTCTATTGAAAAAAAAAAAAAAGTCAAATACTTTCCAATAGGACTCTAGGTAAGATGTCCTGGTGATACCTCAAAAATTGTGCAGAGCCCACACATCAAAGCCATCAAAGTCTTTAAAGTACATAAAGGTAAAGTCATTTGAAAAACTTAACTTTGAGAGAATAGTGTCAGGAAAACTGCCCAGACAGGCTGTCTTAAAAGTTGTTTTCCCAGGATTTGTTTCTCCATTCCCAGCTCTCTAGGTACATAGAGTTCACCACAGACTTCCTCCAAGTGTGCACACATCCGCTTTGTGCTGGTGATAGGTCTTGGCATCATAATGTGCTATTGATTTTTGCAGGCATTAAGAAAGCAAACGCTACAGGGCCTTGGAGGCTTTTTCTGCTTCATTTTACCTTCCAGGCTACATAACATACAAAGATACTTGAAGTTTCCAGCCCCTTATGAGTTAAAGAAAGAAGCTCTCCGAGTGAAACAAAAGCTGTAAAGGAGACACAAGAAAGTTGGAGAAAGCAGGAATCTGCAAACTTTGCTGAGTAAACTGGAAGCATTGAGCAAAGCCAGCCCAAAAGAGGGGCGGTATTGACTTCCAACAGGAAGGCCGCGCGTTACAGCAGCAGAGGCCTTTGGAGCCCAAATTGCCTCACTATCTGCCCTGAAACAGAAAACACAGCTATACAATTTGTTGCTCGCCCTGCTGAACTTCAGTCTCCTGTTATTCTGAATTCTTGCTGATGCTTCTCTGTTCCTACTTATGTTCACTGTGTGCTGAGATTGTCTTAGGTGTGTGTGTATTTTTTTTTTAATTTAACAGCTACTCACTGGCAATTATTATGGATTAAATCCAAATGCTCCTCCAATGTCTTATGTGTTCAGATGCATGGCTTTGTCCAATGCTCGTTCCTGGGTCCAGTGTTCTTTTTCTCTGCATTCTGGCTACTGTGGTTTACCTACTTTCTTCCTACTTGATATCCCACTGTGCCGTTTCTACATCACAATTAGCATACCATGGACTGATCTTTTTCCCAAAATTGTAAGCCAAATTAACTCTTTCTTCTTTAAAGCTGTGGGTATTTACACAATACCTCAATGAACAGATGACATCGTGCCCCTACAACAATCAGAAACATGTAAGAAACTATGATTTCACTTGGTGGAAATAAAATGTCAGAAACCAGGTATAATGTTTCAATATGGGTGAACACTCAAATAATTTTAAAGTAGTTGTTTCAATGACATTAAAAGAGCTGTCAAAACATAAATAAATTATTTAATAAATTATTTAAAAAGTTAGAGATGGAAGCAATTTTCAAGTTAAATGGAAACATTTGATCTAGAAAGTATAGTAAGCCAAATTAAAGTTACAATAGAAATATCAGTAGAAGGTTATATCAAAAATTGAAAAAGTATAAGGCTGAACACAGCTCCTTGAAAATATAAAGAGGAAAAAATGTAATAAATCAGTAAAAATTGTGGGGCAGGGTTAAAACAATAGCATTTTGAGTAATTGCCTGTTGACGATAGCAAAGAAGTTGAAGGTTTACTCAGAGAAATAACAATACAAAATTTGCCTAACTCGGCACAACCATCCAGAGACAGGACAGTCAGAGTGTCAGATTCAATTCAACTAAGTCCTCTGTGAGACAATTTATAGAAAACTCTTCAAGGTTACAGATGAAAACAGATTTTTCAAATCAGTAGGATTAAAAAAAACCCAAAACATAAATGTATCTCTATTCATTTAAGCATAGACTTTTCCTGAGAACTCTTACAGGCCCAGAGAGAAAAGCATGACATTTTTACTAGAACCAAAAGAAAAATGAAACAAACTGAACCAAAATACTACACCCTATCTACAAAGTTGTCCTTCAGAAATAAAGAAGACATAAAATCATTTCCAATTAAAACCTGAGAGAATATATTACCACTTGACTTGTCCTATAAGAAGTGCTTAAAGGAATTTTTCAGTCTGAAGGAAAGACACACTAATTACTAACAAAAAAATTAATGGTAATTATAAAAGCTTACCGATGAGACTCAGAAAGCTCTGATAATGCAAACACGATACCTACACCATTCATTTTAATTTGAAGATAAAAATAAAAGCGTTTAAAATGGATAATATCTATACTAATAGGTTGAAAAATAGGTACTTTTTCATAGTCTGTACTAATTTACATTCCCATATATAGTAAATAAATGTTTCTTTCTCCTCTAATTATGAGGGTATTTTATTTTAATTTTGGAAACATTCCTTCTTACTGTGGCAAGATGCAATCACAGTGTAGTTTTGATTTACAGTTTCCTGATAACAGAAGATATTGGATTTTTTATATATTTATTTGCAGAAACAATAGAAGAACTTATTAAAGAAGAGAAAAAAGATAGAGCCCAGGATGGCAGAGAAAGCAAGTAAACGAAGCGTGAAAGATGCACATGTAGGAACATCACGGTAAAACCTATGAACTTTGCAGAATTATCATGCATTAATAATTATAATAATATACATTTATCTAAAGAATAAAAATGCATAAATGAAAAATAGTTTTAGAACAAAATATTAAATTAACTTGTTAAAACAGCTGTAAATACAAATATTATCGGAAAAAATTAATAATAACATATACATATATATCTACCAGAAGAGCTAAAATTTAAAAGTCTAGCATGACTGACTGCACATTGGTGAAAGTCTGCAGAAATTGGTCGCTTTGAACACTGATTGTGGTAATGGATATGTGTGCCTATCATATGATTCAATTGTTCTATTTTTGTTTATCCAAAATAAAAAAAAAATGTTGAAAGCCTGTTTATGGATCCTTATAGAAGGTGTTTTTTTTTTGTTTGTTTGTTTGTTTGTTTTTTTTGTTTTTTTCATTCCGAACAGTATGAATGACTTTCAAGAGGTAAACTCTGACGTGTTCTGTGATATGGTCAAATACAGAGTATGCAGTACTATTACAAACTATACATATTATGTAATTCCTATACAACCCTAGATCACGCAGACTAATTAATAATGACAGGGGAGCTTCTGGTGAGAAATGGTCAAAGACATTATCAAGGGCCAAAAGGAATCTTTTGACAATAGAGCTGTGGTCTCCAACCATTTTGGCAGCTGGGACCTGTTTGTTTAGTTGAAGACCATTTACTTAAGGACAGGGTTTTACTTGTCATGCAGGAAGTTGTTGGAGGACAGCTTTGAAATGGGGAGCAGCCCTAGGAGGGGAGGAAGGGGTGAAGTTCTGCCCCGTGTCAGATCAACAGCACTCTAGAACCTAAAGGGAGCATGCTGACAGGAGGCTGTGCTTATCTCACAGCTGATGTCCTGCTCCCTGCTCCCCTGTCCTGAGACTCCACACCTTCCAAGGCCATGCACCAGTACAAGTCTATGGCCCAGGAATCGGGATCTCTGGATAGAATATATTAAATGTTGTGCTTGAGGTAATAATGTTTGAGTGTGTGCATAGGTATATGCATATGTGTGTAAATGTATCCAGAGTTAATCTTAAATTAAGTAAGGTTCATGGTTTATGTAGCTTTTATCGTTGTAGCTATTAAAACAATAGAAAAAGAGACAGAAAAAATCCTTAAGAAAAGGAAGAAGTTTAATTTATATTATTCTAAAAGTCTAGTGATCAAAGTGTTCAAGTTCTTTTTCTATGTATGACCCATATAAATGTTTATACTCATATACATGTTTATATATTTATATGAATGTGCATACATGTCTCTGAGCCCACATTTGTATGTGCATATGTGTGTGTGTGTGTGTGTGTGTGTGTGTGTGTGGCATGGTATTGTTTCAAATTTTCAAATTTTTGCTTCTGCAAGTTATTTTGAAATATATTTTAAAATAAATTCTTAATTAATAGAGTCTCACAAGCTAGATGTATTTTGACCTCTTGGAATCCAATATACATATGGTTAGATAGTAGATCAACATACCACATCCTTAAGGATAAATCACTTAATAGCTAATAAAAGAAAGATATTGACTCCATAACATTTTGTCAGAAACAATAACAGGAACTACCACCAAAAGACAGAACACAAGAAGTCAGATGTGTACATGTGAGGTTTTGCGTGTTTTATTGTAATGTTTGTTGGCCTTCATTCTTGATTCTGATGCAAATAACACAAAGTATGCTTATGCTGTTCATATGTGCACCTTCAAATTATAGATAATTGATACTCTTCCTGCAAATATCTGTATGCTTGAATACAGTGATGAAAGGTTGTGATTTGTGTAATCACAAATCTATTTTTTCAAGTTTTTCATTGCACAATTGTTTAATCTGCAAGAACAAGAGAAAAGCCACCTCCTAAAATTGCCATGTGAAAATAACTCGTTTTTTCTGAATAACTGAAATTAAAGTGGGAATTAGGAACACAGAAGACATGAATGTGACAGCATAGGTACTTTATAGGACAATATAAAGATGAGTAGAAATACCCAAGTACAACAGTGAGACACCCGCAATCCTAATTTGGGCTACATAGTGAGTCTGAGGCTGCCTTGGAATACATACAGATATTATGCATAAAATAATAAGCAGAAACGCAGTAGAATATAATAGACATGGAAGAAAATTTAAATTGAATTTTTGTTTGTGTCATTTAAGAACTAAAAATGCAATGCAGTACAACACCTCCATAAACAGTAATAAATCTGGAACTATTGTAGGTGAATGGGGACAAGTTGAGACCTTCATGCCAGTGAAGCCAGTCAAACTCAGAAGGGTAAATATGTTGCGGATTCTTTAATATGAGAGACCCTGAATACAGATATTTATAGAACTAAATGGATGAGATAGTGGGAATTGGGGGGTGGGGAGGTGAGGGAGGGAGTGGGAGACCCAAAAAGAGGAGAGGAAGGATTGTAAGATTGTAATGTGGACGTGATGTATGTGTGAACAAAACACTCAAGTTCAAAGTAAACATTGTGGATCCACTATATATATATATATATATATATATATATATATATATATATATATATATATGGAAAAAAGAACTAAAGATTTACGAAAAATATAATGCATTTCAACCATAGTTTTTCATTAATAATCTGAGGAAATTTATTTCATATCATTAGAATCCTTAATTAAACAACGGTTTTAGCTATGTGTGGGTCACGATAAGATTCAAAGTAAGTATAATCAGAAATTATTTAGTGAAATTTAAACTTGAAATAAACAATAAATAAATATCTATAAACAATTCAATGATATAAATGTATTTATGTATGTACTTATACATATTCCAGGAATAAATTTAACAAAAGATATGCCAAAATTTACCATATACAGCTGAGATAAAGTAGAGACATAAAAATAATTAGATGTAGTTATGAACTGGAATATTATTACTAGGGTTTCAATTTTCTGAAAATTCCCACATAAGTTTAATGCAAACCAAGTTATAATTACATTAGTGTTTTTGTCTGCTTTCAAAAATAGAGAAGCTAATTATAAAATGTATATAGAGAGAGTTCAAAATCCTTTTAAATAGTATTTTTCGATATTTAGAGAACGGAAATGATTTCATATAAGAACTAAATACATCCAAACCAATTTGGGTAAAAGAAAGCTAGAGGATTTAGCTAGAGGATTTAAGCTTTTTGTTTGTAGACTTACAGTAAAGATAGAATAAATAAAGACTTTTTGTGTTTACACAATTGTAGATATTTAGACCATTAAAAAAGTATATAGAATTGAGTAGAACCATACACATATATGCAACTGTTTTTATAACAATGGTAGCAATTCAATGATTAATTACTGACAAAGTGAAAAAGAATCAATCAATAAATAGCAGTGAAGTGACTCTACATACCAAGAAAGATAATATCCTTCATAGTCACTACTTATCACTCACAGAAAATATATAAAAATTACTAGAATTTTGTTATACTCGTAAAGTTATAAAATTATAACTCATAAAGTGAGAAAAAATTGGATTCCATCACAGTTAAAATTATGTTTTTAGATACCACTATAAGAAAGGTATGGCTGGGGCCATTGCTAGGTGGTTAGAGCACTTGCCCAGGAAGAGCGAGACCCAAGCTGGATATCCCAACACCACATAATAGCTCCATGTGGTGGGACAGGCCTGTAATCCTAGCACTCTAATACGTTTATGGCAGAGGATCACAAGCTCCAGCCCAGCCTGTAAATACTCTGGGTCTTAGTGTGTCTCTGTCTTACAATCAAAAAATAAGAGCAGGCTACAAATGCAGCTCAATGTGAAAGCTCTGGCTTGATTCCATATTTTCACAAGAAAATAAAACAAATCTAGAAACAACCAAATGCCCATTGAAATGTGAATCGCTAAATAATTTATGAGAACTGAACTGAGGGAGGAGGGCAATTACTAGTAAATGTAACGAAATAGATGAAGCTCAAATTATGCTAAGTGAAAATGTGCTGAACAAAAATACAATTTTGTTACAATATAATTCCATTTTTATGTAATTGCTAAAAACCATGACTCATTTATGGTCACAGAATGCACAATTAGTTTCCTTATACCGGGTGTGGAGCTATGTAAGCAGGTGTCTACAGAACAGAACATGCACAAATTTGCATGGTGAATTGTCCTATGTCTTGATTGCAATATTATTGGTTGGATGTAGCCATTCATCACAGCTTTCTCATATGCAATGACTCTATATGTACATTTTAATGTGTGCAAAATATTTCTTAGAAATTATAGTTTAAAACTTTAACGTAATAAAGCTTTATAATTTAGTCACAAATCTTTTAGCATCTATGTCACCGCTACTGGTTAAAGGTAGATTCTTAGTTAGTTATGAAAGACACATGGAACAATCACAACCTGAACATTTTCCTTCCCGACCAACTGGTCACTCAAGATTGTGATTTTCTGGGACTAGGTCAGAATACACAAATCAGTAACTAGTTATGAAGCAAAGAAAGAGAAACTTGTTTGACTTTACTCACTTTGTGCCTGCCCCTGCCTGTTGATAGTAATATTTGCTTATGTGATAGCTTTGAGAAAAAAAAAATGTTTGTTTTTCTCTTGAGGTGATACTTAACTTTTCTTCAGTTTTTGTATTGTGGAGGATCCTCCCAGACAGGCAAATACTGAGTCCTATTGACCCTACAAGAAGTATATGCATCATGCCTCTTCCTGGTTTGGTATCATAACACCTGACTGTGGCAGTCATGCAGCTGTTATTCATTATTCTCTAATTTCTATATTGCTTCTTGTTGGGTCCAAGTGTCAGATGGGTCCTTTGAACTACTATTCTCAGATGTTTAGAGAACCGAGATGACTGATATGTGGGCTATGTTCTTCCCAGGCATACTATTACTTCCAGCACTTCTAGTGTAGAATAGCTTGTGAGTCCTTGGAGCCATTATTAAGACACACTTATGCCCAACTGCCAGGGCTGTATGTCAAGTTCTCCAAGGACTCCCTTACCATGCTCTGCTCTAATTTGGTGAACTCATATGGTGAATTTATATGTTGTGTAGTGCAACAACTCTTAAGGTCAGAACTGTCTCGATTGACAATTTCTTTAAGACTCCATCTTGTTTATATGGCATGCATTTCTTCTCTTAAGTCACCCAAGGAAGTAACTTGCCACCATGAACACTTTAGCGTATTACTGTCAAATGGAAGTCTCTCTGATTTCCTTGTAAATCTGTATGTACCCTGAAACAGGAGGATGATCAATGATCTATTCTAATTGGATTCTTCTACTACTTTCAAGACCAAGGAAATTATCAAGACTCAAGGTTTTCTTTGTTTTTGTTTTTGCTTTTGTTTTCTTAATCTTCTCATTTCTTGTTTCGGCGACCTGAGTTGTACTTTGGGACAATACGAAACTTCTCTGTCAAACTTTTGCTATTGATTATTTGTTTACATTTTTTAAACTTTTAAAATCTAAATATTATATACTTAACTCATACACAAAGCTTAAATATGTAAAACTGCTATATATATATTTGCAAAAAACAAATTTTGATTTTAATGGTAATTATTTTTATAGAAAACAAGATAATTTCTATTATTGGCCTGCTATTAATAATGACATTAATTAGCAATATCCAAACATCAATATTTAATAATTCATATATATAATGTATAGCTTTGGGGATTTTTAAAAGCATAAAACTTTACTATAAATAATATTGATAAATATTTGAAGCTACTAAATTTGTCGGTCTACTGAAATCTTTCAAATCATGAACACCAGTTAAAACCTATGTCTTTAAAATTATAACTAAATCAGAATAAGAAATCATAACATAATATGCAAGTTCAAGCCAGTATAAAGAGAGAACTATCTCATGTTATCCTTTACAGATCACTCTTGACTAGAAAGCATTCCTTTTACCCCTAAGTTCTTCATGTTCCTTATTTTTATAACCTTTATGTTTCTACTATTCTACTATAGTTTCTAGTATTTTTACTAATAGACATTTGATCAGGAAATAACTTTCAAGCTCGTAGTTTCAGCTGTGAAACTCATAGCGAATTTAAATATCTTCAGGGAATGATTGATAATACTTTTAAACATGTCTTAACTATGATAGCAAAAAAATTAAAGAAATGAACACAATGTGTAGCAATTTATACCCTCCTGATAATTAGGGGATGAAATCTTAATCCTTGTTGATGTATTTTACACTCATAAAAATGCATTTTAGATATTCAGGTATAAATAAACATCAGTAGAGGCAATGGTGCAGAATAGGATCTGGAAAGCTTTGTAAACCATGGAATTTATGAGGTTTTTCAGAAAATTTTAAACTTCAATATGTTAGAGTTTCATTGACATGTTATCATCCTATCATAGAAATGTTTTACTTTTATGTCATATACAGAAACAATTTGGATAGGAAATTTATAAGATATTGTGATTCCATTCCAAAAATGAGATAGTGCATTTCAAAGCGTTTCCCTGAACTAAAACATGGAATTATTTTTGTGAGATCTAAATCAAAAGAAGTACAAATCAGGCCTGCTTGTTTTTTTTTTTCCGTAATAAACTAAAATCTATAGAAAATACTTTTCGCTTTATATCATCTCATTAAATTTCCCTGGCCAGGAAAAGAGCCTGTGGAGAAATGTAGTACCATTATTAGATGCTTCATCAAACCAGAGAGAGTACTTGCATCTCTACTTGAGACCAGGAAATTAAAAAAAAAAAAAAACAAAAACAAAGTGAAAATGTGTTTGGCTGTCAGCTGCTGCATTTATGATTTTATATCCAGTGTAGTAGGGTGAACTGAGTGTCTCTGTAAGAATTTCCTGACAAAAATAGTGAGTTAAACACAAATGTTATATTCAGACCAAACTGGACGCTAAACATCACAATAATAAGGAGAGTGGGAAAACATACAAAAACTACAGAATGAAAATAAAGACAACTGTTAAATAGAGTAGTAAATAAATAATAAAAAATTCCAGAGGACAATGGTGTAAAACAATATGTGTGAAAGGAGAGAAAAGTGCAAGAGGTTAGCAAACTGATACAAAAATGGATTAATGGCATAAAAAGGCCCCAATATGTGAGACAGGGTAGAAAGAAGGGCAATGGATGGCGTGGAATGGAACAGATCTTTGAAAATAGGGAAAGGAAGGCATGGGGAAGGGTAAGACGGAAGGGAAAAGAGGACAAAAACAGTGCAGATGGCCACTGAGTCCACAAACCTGCTTCTGATGTGTCATAGAATTTGAAATTCATGTAAATAATAATAAACAACACATCTCTTTTTAAAAAGAGTGTGGAAGGGTAAATTTTTCAATTCAAAGTAGTATTTCTTCCCACTTTTAGTGTCCAGCTTTTCAATAAATATACTGTAATAAGTATACAAATGAACATGTGGAGACTATATCAAAACAAGCCTGATAATCTCCTGTTGAAACAGAAACTTTTTTTTTACTCTAAGGTAAAAGAATATGGGATTAAATTGAGCAATAAAAATTAATGTGATCCACTGTACATTGGTTGATGTGTTAAATATTTCACTGGGAATTAAAAACACAGATAGATCTTAAGAAATAAAACATTCCTCAGCTTAGAAAAATAAGATTAAGATACTTGTGTCAGTAAAAACTTACTCAGAATTGCTAAACACAAATTTGACTATGTAATACAAAAATGAAAAGAAATACTGAGCTTGTGTACAAGTGTATCATGGCAACATTAAGAGATGAAGCCATTCCAGCAATTCCATGACCTGGATGGCAAGCACTAGCCAGTGCTCCTCAGGGCGGCAGTCCTCAACTGGATGCGCACACACATTGTAGACACCTGAGAATCTTGGGTAAACACGTGGGGATGTTCAAAGGGAGCCAGCATTCATACACTGGTATTTTGTCAACACCAAATGCATTCTGCTCAACCCAAAGAAATGTTTTGCTCTGAAATCACGTCACATATTCTATCTCAATTTTGTTATGTCAATTATCTTTCTCCTGCATTCAGAGAAGCAAGACTTGATTTAACTCATCCCAATTTTTGACATCTTGATATTGACTAATGCAAGATAGCAAATGCCCTACACATAGGCTGAACACCATTTTGAAAAAAATAAAACCTATTACAAATAAAAGTGTCACCAGATGGAGTGGTGCACACCTGCAGCTTTTACTTGTAAGGCCAAGATTAAAGATATCTTGAGCCCACAAGTTCAGTATCAGCATATGCTATATATCAAGATTCTGTATTAAAAAATAAGAAAAGGTAAAAAATATGGATCATGCTTTAAAAAAGACAATACGAAATTGCAAGTACAAAGTTAGGTGTGAATGTAAATATTTAAATAAGAACATAAATCATAAATAATTGCTGGAGCGCTAGAATTCAAGGTCCATTTTCTGTGGAATTGCTTTAGGAAATTACTAGAAGTGCTTACAAAGAAATCTTTCTACGTACAATCTGTCTTAATTTCTTGTCTTAGAATAGCCTGTCACTAACTCTACCTCCAAGACATTCATACAAGTGTGTTCCAGGGAGAAATTCTGAGAAGGTCATCTTCTGCTTCTGGGACCCCAACCCATAATGGGACCAAAAATAAGTGGTAGAGATGTCGTCTTTGATTCGTGAAATCACCATAAACAAAGCCATTAGGGTCTTCCCTTGCTACAGACATATTTGTGTGGAAGGTGAAGAGTGTAGATGAAAATACATATTTTGGTTCAAGTTTTAAATTTGACACTTTATAGAGTAGAACAGAATTAATGATGGTGATTTCAATTTAAATACAATGCAGTAGTTCTGGCATTTTACCTATGATCAAAATAAATAAATATATAGGATATACTCTTGCACACCAAAAAATTATAAATCTAAACAGCTTAAAAGGCAATAGTTTAAGGAAAGGATAAAAGGCAACAATGTAGTTGCAAACATTTTAAAACCAAACATCAAATTTTCTATTTATAATGAAAGTTTAAAATACTGAAAACAGTATTGTTATTAGGAATCTGGGTCTTGATATTCCATGAACAAACTCCTTGATTTCCAGCATCTTGTTGAAATAATTGCCAACACACACAAATGGCCATACATAAATATAGGTAGAATTCATTATAGAATGAATACAAGAATTACACCCTCAAGAGAGAAAGCAGGCACTGTCACACAGAGATTTGCCAAAGATAAAGAGTGGTACACTTTCAAGCAGGAAGATGGGCAGTGCAATCCAGGATTCTTCACTATGGACAAGTCTAAATACTTATGCACAGAAGTTAGTCTTGGGATTCAGTGAACTACAATGATTATCATAATTTATTGGCCTTCTCCCAGGGGTAACTTTGGGCTGTCAAGACTTCAAAAAATGTCTTCCTTTTTTCTCTCTGGTTGTCTTTGTTTCCTCAGGGATCTTAATCTTATAAGAAACTTGGGAAAGAAATTTAGTATAAATAAGTTCTTTATTTAAACCATGTTTCCATTCAAGGTGGAAGAATCTCTAAAGGACGTTCACCTTTCTGCTATATTGTATGTAGACTATGGCATACAAGAATGCTGGATACTTTGTTTTGGAAATATTAGACCAGGTGATGATGGACAGAAAAGAAAGAGTAAACTATGTAATTCTAAAATGACATTGGGCTGAATGGAACCACTGTGGGCCTACGATATAACAAGTTATTATGTATCTACACATTGAGGTCTTTGTTTCTTTATTTAAGCAGGCTTTTAGGATTGCCTTTCTTGGCTCTTAAGCCTGCCAGTGTCTAACAATATCAAAAGGATGAAAATATACTGACTTTAGAGTAAATAATATTTGTAAATCATAAAGTCAGGCCTTTGTATCTCTAAGATGGGATCCTTTAAGTTCAACCAAGTTACGATGAAAATTACAGAGAAAAAATTTATTAGCACTAAACACAAACAGGATTTTTTGCATTATTTTCAAAACAAAAAGTATAATGACTATTTATGTAGAATTACATGATATCAGGTATAAATATTAATAATATAGACATAGTTTAAACTATATGTGAGGATGTATAGTTTAAATATTGATATTATATTATTTTGTGTGAGGAACTTGAATACTTCCAGATTTTGTTAATTACGGAAGTCCTGGAATCAATCCTCCATGGATACTGAGAGAGGGCTGCATCTGATGAGTTATCATTAATAAGAAAAAAAATTGTTTCCCAATACATTCTTATATAAAAAATTATAAATGACTAAAGAGTGACCAAAAAAGCATAGCAAAATTGAAAATAAAAACCATAATGAGACGCCAAACTATGTTATTACAGTGGATTTTACAAAGAAATAAAAAATAATCTTGGAAAAATCAAATTCCTTGTGTAATCTTAACAGGCATATAATATCATGCAGGCACTATGCAAAACATAAGTGTGGTTCTGCAGAACGCTGAGAAAGAATTATCAATACCTCATGACACAGCAATCTTACTAGTAGCAAATAGGCTGCAAACCAGCACGCCAGGAGACCATGTTAAATCACAGACTGGAAATAGGGGATGGGCCTCCTTCCTGACATCTTTTGTTGAACTGTGAACCAGACTGTCACACTCAGGAGTATGGCTGCCCAATAACACCCTCCCTTTGTGAATATGTACAACTTCACAGATAAGGCCTTCTCCCGTTCCTCTCTTCAGAGAGAGCCATTTTTGGAAGCTGCATTTCCTGCTTTCAAATTTTATTAATCATACTGCACTTTGCTTATATGTTTTAAAGGTGTTCTCACTATGAATTTAAATCATTCTGTTCATAGGCGGTACTTGGCATCTACACAATATTTGAAGAAAGAATTAGTGATAATGGGTGGGGTTTCAATATGGAATAGTGAGAAAATTCTGGACACCTACAGCGGTAAGGGTTACACATCCTCATGAACGATTTTAGTGCCAATTATTTCAATATATTTAATTCCTTTTGATATTAAGATGATTAAAGTGCTAAAATAGTGAACTGCATTTACATGTTTAACCAAAATGTTTAAAAAGTCAAAATATTAAAATTACAAAAAAATTAAGTGCATGCTATATTTATAGAATTTCTACCTAAAACCTCCAAAATTGATAAATGAGAAAAGACTAAAACAGAGATAAGCATGGATTGTATTAGACAAGTCAATATTATGCTGATCAATTTTTCCTTAAAATGGCCTGTACATTTAACATGATTCCACTTAAAATTATATCAGTACTTTTGTATTTATATAAAATTGAGAAACTCATTACATAATTATTTTAAAAATATAAAGGACTAGACTGGCCAAAAGAAATTATTTGAAATAAAAGTCCAGGAGTATTTGTTCCCCAAATTAATAACAATATAAATCCCAAGAAATAACTCAATGTGCCTTATATATAAAGGCAGATTTTAAATCAATGTGATAAAACAGCCAAAAATTGACCCGAACATGTCAATTGATTTTTTTTTCTACATTCACCAAAACAATTCAAGAGGATTGATCATGTGGGTAGCATTTTACCAGTTGATTTAAGAAAAGTAGAGACCCGTTTTGGGAAAAAAAAAAAAGCATTACTGAGGATATTATTATATTCCATTACCTTTTAGGTTACATAGCTTGTAAAGTTTAATGCAAAACCTGAAAGAAAAAAAAAAAAAAAGGAAAGAGTAACATGGCTTTACACCACACCTGGGAAGGTTTCCTCTCAAATCTCCTGCACTTGTAATTTTTTTTTTCCCGTAGAACTCGGTAAGATCAATGGAGTTGAGACTATGAATGCCGATATTGCAGTTGAAATTCCAGGTATTCTGTACTTTCACTAACTCTCAGCTGGCAGTTAACAATTAGTCAAAAATTCAGCTAAATTCCTCTTGGTTTTATGGATTTTACTCATAGAAACAAACACTTGCATCCAATCTTTCTTTGGCAACTTTCATCCCTTATATTTAAGATTATTTTATTGCCCTGCAATGTTAGAATCTGATTAAAAAATAAGGAAAAGTTGAAACGTGGAATGTCTCTGCCTCTTTGTTGTTGTAAAGGCGGAAGGCAAGCCCTTCTATTGCGTCCTATTCCAGTGTCCTGACGTTGAAGACATGTAACAGAAAGCTGAAAGTTGACCTAGGCCTGTTTATATACATTTTTTTGTACTGAACAGAAATAATCAGCAAGATATTACAAGGCTCTGTTTCCATTTGTACAGTAAGAATTTTCTTTCTAGTTCTGTTCCATTTTAGCATAACAGATTATGTGAAATGGAAATGTTGATATTATACCTAAAGCATTGGGTTAAGTCTTGACTAAACAAGTGCTTTCCAATTTGTTGTTTTCAACACAATACAATTGACAAATTGAAAACATTTTATTTTATTTTATTTTATTGAATAGGAATTTGATCTTTTTCAAAGATCAAAATATTGAACAACATTTCTAGAATAACAATTTTCATTTTCACCTGCTTGCTTATACAAAAATATTTCTCAAATAAAAAATGGAATAAATTTCTTATTAGCAATATGTAATGTTCATTTAAAAATTCACTAAATAATGAGAAATATAAACCTCATCTATAGAACTTAACTTTTATTCCATTCAACTAGTGTTTCTATTTTAAATAAATACAATAAGGAATACTCTGTTGCCTGGATTTTTCTGAGAATTCTCTGCAAAGAATGATTTAAAATATAGACATTATCAAATATGTCTTTTTTATGTGCTGATGAATTTAATTGACACTGCCTGAATATTTATTGCTAGTGAATCATCACTGAGTTTGGAGTAAAAGTAACATTACTAATAAATTTATAAAGTACTACTAAGAACAAGAAAAACATTAAAATATTATTATGTCTTTTGAATAATTGGGATAGTCCTTAAAATGTAGCATAGTCTGAAAGAAATCTGGTAACTAAATAAATAAAATTCTCCAGTGCCTCTTCAGGAGTGTCCCACCACATTACTGGAGGGAATTGTTTACTAAAGAATTCTCAATATTTGGATTTGGGCTAAAATGTGTGTTTTCTTATATTTATTACTACACAATATAAGATGAGCACATCATTTTATTTATTGGTTGGTTGTGGCCTAGGACTTTCTAGAACTGATCGGTCCTATTTGGGCAGCCTTTGTTGCTATGCATGTTTTTGATAGGCTTTCAGTCTCCATTGCTACAAGAAGTTGAAAAAAAATCTCAAAGAAACCCTAGAAAGCAGCATGAAGGCAAACGACTCCCGATTTTCCAGCTTGGACTTTCTACCTGAGCACACGCTACAGGACTCTGAAGCACGTGACAATAGGACATCATAAAAATGATGTTAGCGGTACCCAGAATATAGCACAAACTAGACCAAGGTTATCTTTTTGAAGTAAATCATTTCAACAGTTGCTGCTAACAAGAGCTCTGGAGCTCCATGCAGGGTTTTTCTTGCCAAGTCTATTTCTAGATCTCCAACTGGTACGTGATTTACACAGAAAACTGACCTAATTCAAGTATGACAAAATGAGCCATTTGGTGTTCCAGAGCCTATTTACAATTCTTTGGTTAAGTATAGATACTGAACAGTAAACTGAGCTGAAACTCTCACGTAAGACACAGTAGACAGTACTCTAGGGCTTAAATTGTTTATTACAATAATCATGTTACTTTACAATCTAGTTCATATTTTATTAATGATTATTGACAGTGTCTCAGTCAAAATTGACGATCAACATAATTTATAAGGCTTATTAATACTGCTATTTAAGTCTGTAAGACTTTCCTCATAAGGCCATCTCCAGATATTGTCTTGTACTGATTCAGCCTCAAATAAGGTTTGTTTAGAGAATGTATTATACGGAAAAGTCATAAGCATGAATATGAGACTCACGCTTGGTACAGATGTGTACACCATGAAAAGCACAGGAAAACCTTGTTTCCTTATGGAGTAATAAGGCTACCCTCCCTCATTTCATTTTCATCTAGTCTATAAATGGAATGAAAATTTACTCTACTTCAATTGATTTGCTTTTTCTCTTTGCCAGAGAGTAAAATCTAGTCTATTCAAGCAAATGTGCCACTAATGTGTTTCCTTTATGCAGAAAATGCTGTTATCTTATGATTATAAAATGAAATTTTCATGAAATTTAATGATAGGCAAGAAAAATCTGTGCTTTTATACAAGTGTAAGCAAAAAACCCCAAAGTTTTATTGAAGATCACACTGGTGTTCAGAGTTACAACAATTTTTATAAAAATTCACTCTTTCACATATTCTATTAATTATTTGTATTTGAAAATTATAGTTGATTGACTGTATAGTAATTAATTCTTTTCACTATTTTTTTCATTCAACATATTTGTTCAAGTTTAAGAGCATATGATTTTATTCTCCCTCAGTTGAGCTAGTCTCTAATATATTCTTATTCTATATTACAAAATTTCTCTAAGTTTTTACACATGGTGCATTAATTTTCTAATTACTAATATTTAACATGTAACTATCAATCTTCTTTAACCGTTTCTACCTTAATTTATGCTCTATAAACAAGAAAATTTTATTTCTTCTTTTATTTGAGAAGCTACACATATTTGAACATAAATTTGAGGATCAATTCCCCTACATACAATTTATAAACTCTTAATTTTTTTTTTGAGACAGGGTCTTGCTCTGTAGTCCAGGCTGGTCCTGAACTCACTATGGAGGCCAGGCTGGACTTGGACTTGGGGCAATCCTCCTGCCTCAGCCTACTGAGTGCTGGGATTACAGGCATGCACCACCACAACCAGCTTATGTGGTGCTGGAGAATCGAACTCGGGTACTTAGCACTTGACTTAGCACTTGCTAAGCAAGCACTTTGACTGCTGAGCCATTTCTCCAGCCCAACTCTAAATTTCTTAAGAGAATACTGTTATCTAATGCTTTGTACTTTTGATGTTATTCACTTCAAAATTCTAATTACAGTATTACATTTCTAGAAATTGGGTTAATTTTGGGTGAATGCTACATACACTTCCCAGTATAATAACTTAAACTGTTAAAAATATTCTTTATGCTTATTTAATACTTCATTACCTTATAGCCAAAAAACAAAAAGTCTATAAAAAAAACTTAATAATTGTTGATTTTATGTCTTTATTCATTTGCTAATCTTATGTCTTTATTTTTCATTTTCTTTTTAAGGCAAATTGTAACTCCACAGCTAGTTTTGACTTTAGCATTCACTTACTGACTGGCATGTGTTAGGCTGCAGACTTTCATTGTGTTACTAGCTATTTGACACTGGGAAGATCTGCGTGAGCTTTCTCAGTTGCACTGAAATGTACATACATCAAGTTATTCGCTGTCAATGAATGAAATAAACTATTATCAACGATCAAAATATTACCTGGAAAGCATAAGGTCCTGAGATTGATTCTCCAGCACAATATGAGCTGGACTTGGTGGTACATGCCTGTTATCCTACCACTCAGGAGAATGAGGCAGAAGGATTGCTGTGAGTCCAGAGGTAGCCTGGGCTACACAATGAGTTCAGAACCAGCTTGGGCTAGAGAGAAAACCTATCTCAAAAATAAGCAAACACACGAACTAATAAATAAATAAATAAAATAGTACCCAGATCATGTATGTATGTATGCATGTATGTATGTATGTATATAATTAAAATACCTTTTAAAATATCAAAGTAAATTTTCTATGGAACAAAACTTTGCCTTGAAGTGTTCACTATTACCACCATTACAATATGGTTTCCACATTCAATTAGGTTCTTCCGGCTACTGTGGCAAATTCCTACAGGCTAAGTAGTTTAAACAACAGAAATTTATTCTTTCACCACAACAGGATCCAGAAGTTTTATATCAAAATGTATCAGGGCCACAGCCCCTGGAAACCTCGAGAAGTGTGCCTCTCTGCCCCTTCTAGCGCCCTACGCGGCAGGCTCCTTTCACTCAGCACTATCACTGCTAGTGGCCACATTGTCTTCTCTTTTGCCAAGTCCCCTTCCGCCTCATCCCACAGGGCTTCCTCGTTTTATTTTAGAGTCCTATGAAAAACATATTAAAAAATACTCTACCAAAATCTTTAACTCCATCTAAACATTGGTAACTATTTTTGTGTAAGAGACCATTCACTGGTCCTAGAAATTAGAATGAAAGACATCAGCGTATGGTGAATATCCAAACTAATGCAATTATCTTGTAATACCAGTATTCAAATTCCAGAAGTGCAAAAAAATTATTTGGACAGTAGTTACAGAAGTTTGATATTTAAAATAAGAATATGTTTGCCAGTGTTAAAACATTTGACAGGATGGTGACTAATTCACTGTGTGGTACCTGTAATACAGTACCATGGCACTTACTCAACAAAATATTTTAATTGACTTTATGAACTTGGGCAAAAGACCTCAACTTCCTGCATTTTCAGTGTTATCTATAAAGTTAGGGAGTTTGCTTTGATTATTCCAAAATTTTTTTCAGCAAAATATTTACATTCACACAATTTTCTCAGAAAAAAGAAAAAATTTTTGATATGAAATAAATTTAACCTCAAAATCCAGTAGATATTTAGATATTTATAGGTATATGTGAATATATATATATATATATATGGGGGTGAATATATATATATATATATATATATATATATATATATATATATATATATATGGGGTGTTTGCAAATATATATTAAAATAAATATATGATAATTTTTAGATTGGTATAATATTCAGCAAATTCTATATACTTTGCTTGGGAGTAATGAATCATTCCCAATCCAATGATCTTAGAAAGATTCATGGAAATTTTTTAAGTGATTTAGCCAAGACAATATATGATACAGAAGAAATAATTCAGCATTATCAAAGCCTACCTACTCCAGGAAAAACTCAGTAATGCTAGCATATTCAGTGTAATGTAGGCATCTTTATGAACTGTATATTCTGCCATTTAAGAGATGACTCGTATCTGTCAAAACTCATTGAAGAAGAAAATCGAAAGTCCATGGGGTATGGGTGACAGTACTATAGGATTTATTTCAATATGTTTCAGTATTTTATTAAAACTGGACTTTTTTACTGTTGTATATAGTATTTGTGCATGGTTAGAGAAATGAGAGATTAATATATGAAATCTCTGTACAAATTGATTAAATACAAGATATATAACTTTTGCATACATACTTCCACTGATCTTTCATGTATATTTTATGATAAAAATATTTTTACAATTATGTAAAATATTAAAATATTTATTGCAGTAATTGCAATAAAAACATATTACCATTTCTTACCCTCCATCAAACACATTTTCTCAATTTTTGTCCTTTCTGAATCTGTTTTGGAAGTTCCTCTTTTTTTTTTTTTGACAAGGTCTTGCTGTATAGTCCAGCCCAAGGGGGTCCTGAGCTCACTATGGAGTTCAGATTGGCCTCTCATTCACTAAAATCCTCCTGTCTCAGCCACCTGAGTGCTGACATTACAGTCATATGCCACCAAGCCTGACTTTATGTGGTGCTTGGAATTGAACTCAGGGCCTTGTGCTTGCAAAGCAAGCACTTTAACTGCTATTCCATTCCTTTATCCCAGAAGTTCCTATTTTATAAGCATCTTTTGTGGCTGCTGCAAAATCCTAAATTGATTCAAAATGCTTATGACAATTTTAGTTGAATTAATACCCTACAGTATGTCTTTAACCAAACCACCATATTCACCACATCTAGCATCACACAGCTTCTGACTGATCCCCAAGCACAAACAAATCATGAAACATAAATGTTTTAACTTAAATCAAGTCCCTGAGGCAGCCACAGTATAGCAACTAAAGGCACCGAGAAGGAAGACTTTAGACACTATTTTTAAAAAATGGAAGGGACAAAGGGACAAGGAGGTATTTTCCAAGCAAAGGGCACTTTTTGAAGTGTTGCAATGTTTCACTTACGTTTCACTTTTTTTTAATAATAGAGTCTGACTTTGGAGTACAGTCTGGTCGTGAACTTTGTATGGTACCCAGTCTGGCCTCAAACTCACCATATTCCTCTTGTCTCAGCTTCCTGAGTGCTGGATTACAGACACGTGTCCCTGGCCTGGCTTATTTGTTGGTGAAGAACTGAACTCTTCCCCTATTCTTCTATCCCCTACTGTAATTTGTTTCATAAATATCTCCTGTGTCAATCATTCACGACTGATATGTTATGCAATTTAATTGAAACATATATTTTGAAACATATATTGATAGTCTGTTAGGATCCTGCTATTGAGATATATTCTAAAAACACATTTTGTATCATTAAGGAGTGTAAAGTCATCTATATTAGTTATATAGCTATAAGGAGAGGAATGACTTTCAAACACATTTTGAATCAATAAATATATTAGGCAGGAAAATGTAATTTTTAAACATCTGAAAGTAGTATTTCTATCTAGAGTATTTTGGCCCATGATTCATTGTGTAAGTGTTTTATATATTTATAATTTTGTTTCAATTTCTGATATTTAATCTTATATGATAAGAGGATCAGAACAATACTTGCCATTTTAGGAATATTTAAAAATTCATGTTTAATGTTCATGACTCTTCATGTATAAATATTTTCATTTTCACTTAATATTATATTATACACACATGAACAATAATAAGAGCAATGCCTGTTCTAGATACAAAAATTTTTTCATCAAAAATAATGTTAAAATTAAATACATACATTTTCATGATTGTTGATTGTTTTGTATCTAAAGTTTAGTAAAACTCTGCCTTAGACACAAAGCTGCACATCTTGATGGAAGTAGAAAATACAGAAAGAGGGAAAAGAAACTCTTAGATACATTTAAACTTCAGTTTAAAAAATCAAGAGCAAAAGAAATTATCCCCATTATCAACAAATAGGATCTTGTCAAATTAAAATGTTTCCGCACAGCAAAGGAAACTGTCAAAATTGTAAATAAAGAACCAACAGACTGGGAAAAAAGTATTCACCACCAACACTTCAGGTAAGAAACTCATAACTAGAATACACAGGGAGCTAAAGAAAATCAAGCCCACCAAAATAAAGGATCCTGTTGAAAAATGGGCAAATGAAATGAAGAGGCAGTTCACTCATGAAGAAGTACAAAGGGTCAATAGATACATGAGAAGATGCTCAACATCTTTAGCCATAAGAGAAATTCAAATGAAAACAACACTAAGATACATTTCATTCCAGAAAGAATGGCTTATATCAACAAATCAAATAACAATCAATGCTGGCGAGGCTGTGGGGAGAAAGGAACCCTCCTGCACTGCTGGTGGGAGTGTAAATTCGTTCGACCACTCTGGAAAGAAGTATGGAGAGCTCTCAAAAGACTAGAAATAAATATCCCCTTTGATCCGGCGACACCCCTCCTGGGAATATACCCAAAAGAGGCCAAAACAACATACAACAGAGATATATGTATACCCATGTTCATAGCAGCACAACTAACAGTAGCTAGAACATGGAAGTCACCAAAATATCCATCAACAGACCAGTGGATACATGAACTGTGGTACTTATATACAATGGAATACTATGCATCTGTAAAGTCCAACAGCGTGGAGGTTTTTACAGGCAAATGGAAGAAACTTGAGAACATCATGCTTAGTGAAGTGAGTCAGAAGCA
>PVKB01005926.1:0-80108 GCA_004027205.1 Ctenodactylus gundi
CTCTTACCTTTCGCCCTGTGAAGGGCTGTAGCTATGACTTCTCCAATACGAGGAAACCCAGAAAACAGTCATTTCCTAGAACTAAAGGGGGATCGTGGGGGTGACGGGGTGGGGGAGGGCGGGAGAGGGAGGGTCTGCACCTGCCACGCGATGTACTCTAGTTCAACACATACATACACGTAAATAAAACGGGGGGATCAGCAAACGGCCGTAGCCGGCCAAGCCCCAGGGCTGCTCTTTGGCGTCACCCCACGTGCTCTGCGGTTCACATAACTTCTGACTATTTCTTCTCTGCTTTCTTAATTTCAGGGAAGGGTTGTGGCAAACTGTCCACTTATCAAATAGAAACGTTTCGCCCCCGTGTGCCGCACTCCACGGACACCCTGATCTCTCTCGCATCTCTCTCACAACATCGAGGTTTCAACGTCTTGCTGCAATAAATTTCTCACCCTGCACATCGGCATGCACTGGATTATTACCCCACAGAATGGGGGCTGTGTCATGGGGTGCCCACAGGGAAGGGGCTCTGGGAGTGGGGCACGATCAACTCCCGGTGGAACGCGGTGGCACAGGAAGGACACACACAGAGGAAGGCGGGACGGGGAGAGCGACGTGTCCTCTGTCCCTTGCCTGTGCGCTGCAGGAGCTCGGGCAGCCAGAGGTGTAGGCAGCTCCTCACAGCAAGCACTGCAATTGGGAGACCAAGCCCCTGGGAAGGGGGGGAAGAAGCAGCCCAGACCCTCCAGGTCTGGTCCTGGTGATCCCCTCTTTCCAGGCCCAGCCTCTGTGTTCCGCCCCCTCCATGTTAAAGCCCCCAATCCTCCACATGCTCATAATTCACAACCCCACACACGCCACACGCTGATGACCCGTCCCTCTGGATCAGGCCCCGGCTCCTAGCAACACAAGCTACACAGACGCTCCATGACATCCCAACACATGAGACTTTCGGGGGATATTCGAGGTACAAACCACAATGACATCTCTAGCAAGAGTCCTCCAAGACCAGAGGTTTCTCCTGACGCTACTGTCATGGGGGAGCAGCCCCCAGCCCATTCCCCAAAGAGGAAGAGTTCGCCTCCGAGAATACTTCAACCAGCCCACATGGTGCCTCTGGACCAGGCTCGGGGCAATGACCAGGAGGTGGTGTCTCTCTCCAAATACCGCGGGGCAGATACACACAGATGTATGTGACTGGAAAAAATGTAATGTTCGCCCAGCCTCCCAAAAAAAAAAGTTATTGTGTGGTGTGGGTTGGAAAATGCATGAATCACTGAGAAACTCGGTACACTAACAAGGTTGGTACTTGATATTAAATATGGCTGACAGGTGAGGTGGTAATCCCAGATTTCTGTGAGGCTGAGCAGAAAAATTGCCAAATCCAGCCCTCACCTTGGGCAAATGAGTAACTTAGCAAGATCTGGTCTTAAAATCAAAATTAAAAAGGGTCAGAGTTATGTTAGTGTTAAAATATCAGTGATAGCCTATAGTGTCCCTGGCAGTCCAGCTTGCAGCCCGGGTTTTGGCATTCTCCAGCTCACCCCAACCCCCCGCTCGGGAAGGGAACAGGCCAGCCTCTCAGGACCCCCACCTTGATCTGGAAACAGGCCAATTTCTCAAGACCTTAGAGTCCTCCACCAGCCCTCTGTTTCAGTCCCCAGCCTCAGCTCTACCACCGTACCCACGCTTAAATACAGACACCCCCTCCTCTGGGCAAGCTGAAGCCTCACTTCCAACGCCCACCACGTGCTGCCCTCCTGAGGTCACGCTGCCTGATCGCCAAGGCCTCCCTCTGAAATCTGGGTGGAAGCCTCCGTGGCTCCACACTCCTGCATTCCGCATGCCTGTGAAACCACCGCTTCGTGGATGACGCCACGGTCTGCCGCTGGCCTGGCCTATAGTCTGGACCCTTTGGACCATGGACACTGGGGCCTCGGAGCGCCTGGATGGCAGACCTTCAAGGGGATGGACTGTGGCCACGAGTTCCCTCCTTGGCCCTACAGCAGGACTCTTTGTCAGAGCCAAGTCTGTAGCCGTTGCCCCCCTGAATGGTCAGGGTGGGGTCCTGCTGATTCTTGAGGTGCCTGCGAGGCACCAAATATTTGGCTTCTTTTTTATGCCAATCTCTTCAACAATCCTGAGCTCTCTTGCCCTGACTTTGCGCTCTGCTTCATTCGGGCAAGACTGCAAACTTTTTCCATTTCTTCCTCTACCGTTTATTTCCTGCTTTTCCGGGCAGAGCTGGCTCAAAGCAGCAAACTGAACCCAAGTGAAAACCCAAACACTGGACTGCTTCAAAATCTCCCCCACGAGGCCGACGCGTCTACTGCCCTTAATCTCAGCTTCAGGCGAAGTCTCACAGCAGGAGCAAAATGCTGACACATTTCTGGTCGGAGCATGGCACTTGTGGATTGTGGACCAGCAGCCAGTGAAGTCCTCCTTTTCACCTGAAATTCCTGGCACCCGTCCTTTCCGTTCCACGCTTCCATCAGCATTCTGTTCTAAGCTCGGACTGGAATCTCCCATCAAGCCGGGCTCGCAGCGCCCTGCCTCGTCCTCTCTAGCCGGCGTCTCCAGACCTTTCCAACTCCTGCAAGCCAGTTCCAAAGGCCTCTACCTCAGGTTGTGGGGTTCAGTCACGGGAGCAACCCCACTTCTGCTGTACCAGTTTCTGTCTCAATCACCCCTTCATTGCTGGGACTCAATACAGCGACATGGCGGCCGTTTGGTTCCACGGTATTGGCCAACCTCAGCGGCTCCACCATGCCTTGGTCATAGAAGGGCCTGTCTTTATCAGTGACAAGTGAACAAGCCTGCTGTCCACTGGACTGCATACCATGCTGGGAGTTCTGGAGACAGAGAGACAAGGGCCAGTCCGACAGCATGAGCCCGGGGCAGCGTGGTGGTGCCGCAACACACCCCAGCCCTGCCCCGAGAACTTCCCACAGGTGATCCACCGTGTATGTGGTTTCGTGTTGTCACGACGGCACACAACTCCTTGACAATTAATGAGCTCTGGACGTTTCTGGATGACGCATTCAATCAAACTGTCCAACGGCCAGCAGTAGACATTCGAGCTGATTGTTTGATTCCTTGGTAGGAGAGCAAAAAACACACCAGCTTTAAAATCCCACCACAGCGAGAGCACAGCCTTCCTCTGATAAGCGTCCGCTTTCAACACCATGTGGCGCAAATCGCCACACGGCGACCAAGACTGTGTGGGCACCAGCACCTTGTGTCACCGCCAGTCACCTGGCTCTTCATAAAAGGAGGGTTTTCCTCACGTTTGACGAGTAGCTCACGGGTCACCGTCCAGTGCACTTCCTGGAGCTCATGAGGAGCCCGAACACTGAGCACTCTCACACACCGGCTTCTTCAGGCAGCCACGCACACTTGACCCACTTGACCGAGGGGTGCTCAGTGCTTCTGCCGTGGCTGGTGCTGAGATCACAGTGTCCATCTCGAGTCACCGTTGGCACTGGGGCCTCTTGGAGAGCACCGTCATCCTAACCTGCGCCCGGCTCGCCTCTCCCCTGCACAGAGGTGAAACCGCAGACCAGGGCGGAAACGCAGCTTGGTGTCGGTCTTCAACTCGCTGTAAAATCCCCAAACTCAACACTGCTCGGTCAGCTGTCGGGTGATATAAGGATAACATAGCTCTGACTGACGTGACGCTCCCAAAAATGAACTCGCGCCCCCTGTTGCAAAAACGAGTCATGCCTTTTTCCGACACCCCAGATCGGTAAAAACCTCCCTAACGCGCCCAGTCTATCCCAGCAACACAGCACTCAAAGATGAGCTGGGCGCGGTGGCGCACACCCATGACCCCAGCGCTCTGGGAGGCGGAGGCGGGAAGACGCGAGTCTAACCTCAGCCTGGGCTGCTTAAGGACTTAGCAAGATCCTGTCTCCACACACACACACACACACACACACACACACACACACACGCACGCACGCACGCACACGTACACGCACGCACACAATTAAGGGCTGAGGCTGTGGCTCAGTGTGAAGGTCTTGGGTTAAACCCCAGTCCAAAAAAAAAAAAAAATCCTTCTCCGGGAGAAGGGGGACAGTGATCTTGGATTTCACTCACGCAGTCAACCCTCCATATTCCACGAAAACGAGCCATCACCCGAGGGCGCGCAGGGTCACGGCCGCGGGAAAGGAGGGAGGTCTCAGAGAGACGCGCACGGCAGGCGACGGGACGGGACAACCGCCCCGGGGCGGCGGCGCCCCCCGAGCTACCCGGGCGAGCCGGGCCTCCGCTTCCGCTCACACCGCCGGGCTCCTCCCGGGCCTCGGCGCGCCGGGCTGAAGCACTAGCCCCTCGGCTCGACGCTCCGCCCCCGCAGGGGGCGGGCCCGCGCTCGGCCAATGGCAGCCCATGGGCAGCCCATGGGGCGGGGCCGGCGCGGCGGGCCTGACGCAGCTCCCGGGTCCCCCTGCCCCAAGAGTGAGTGGGGTGCCCACAGGGCGCCGTGACCAAACGGCCGCGCTACGTGGGCAGGGCGGAAGGCAGGAGGGGACGGGGCGCGGGCGGCGCCGCGGGGCCACGGCGCGGCGTGCTGGCTCCCCGAGGGCGCCTGGTTTCCAAGACGTCAGCGGTTACTGGGTGAAATCACGGGGCCGAGTTTTGGCAGGGAAGGTTAAACACCACCCCTGACTGGCAGTGGTTGATTGGATGTTAAAATAAATCACGGTATGTACCCATAACATACATAAACATGTCAGGAGCGCCCACAGACGCCGTGGCGCCCCGCTTTCCCGCGACGCGCTAGTATTGCGAGCGCCGCCACCCTGGTCCGCGCAGCCCTGCGCCTCCACCCAGCCCTGCCCAGCAGCTGGGGCTCCCGCCCCCCCGGGCGCAGCCCAGGCGGACGAGCGGCCGCCGCGAGGCCGGGGCGGAGGGGCGAGGCGGGGTCAGGGTCGCCCTAGGCTCGTCCTTCCGCCCCGTGCCGACCCCCCCGGGCAGGGGCCTGGACTCCAAGCACGTAGCCGGCCTCAGCGCGGCGCTGCTTCTCAGTGCGCGGTTGGGGACCCGGCGCGCCACTCCCGGGGGTCGCGGCTAGCAGGCTCGGAGGAGCCCCCGAGGGTCGAGGCCCGCTTCGCCGGTTCCGGAAGGCGCGGGTGCAGGCGGGCCTTGACGCGGCGGAAGGTACCCTCTCTCCAGAGCAGCTCCTGGGGCGTTACGGTGCCGGCGGCGGGGCTCCTCGGTGCGTTACGGTGCCGGCGGCGGGGCTCCTCGGGGCATTACGGTACCCGGCTCCCGGGCTCCTCGGGCTCCTCGGTGCTCGTGCGCAGGCGCAGCCGTCGCCGGCCGGGCGTTGCGGGCCGGCGGTTTGCGGAGCAGGTGTCGCCCAGAGCTGGTCCCGGCGTCCAGAAGGCGAAGTGACTCCCGTCCGCCCCCGCGGGCCCTGGGTGCGGGGTCGGGAGAGAGCGACGGGGCACAGGCCCGGGGCAGTGGGTCCGGGTCCCGGGACGCCGCAGCCAGGGGTGGCCGGGGGCTCCTAGCGCCCTTTCCACACGCAGCACCCCCCGGGCCGCAGTCTCCAGGAGTTGCCCCCGTGCCACCCGCGCCCTAGGGGGCGCCACGCATTGACCCGGCAGGTGTTCCGGGGGTCCCTTCGGGGTCCCCGCAGGGATGGCGGGTGCGGCTCGCGGGCCGCGGATGGGCGCTGACGCCGCCCTTCCGCGCCCAGGCTCGGGAGCATGAACCCCGTGGTCGTGGTCCACGGCGGTGGCGCCGGCTGCATCTCCGATGGTCGCAGGGCGCGGGTGCGCGAGGGCGTGACTCGGGCAGCCACCGTGGGCTACGGCGTCCTGCGCGACGGAGGCTGTGCCGTGGACGCCGTGGAGGCGGCTGTGACCGTGCTGGAGAACGACCCCGAGTTCAACGCCGGTGAGCATCGCGGCCGAGCAGACCTGGGGCGAAGGGAGGCCCCGGGATGCGGGTGACCCCAGTGATGGCACTTTCCCGCTGGCCAGGTTGTCCTGGTGATTTCAATTCCATCAGCTCACCCTTGGTGGCGTCCTGTAATTCGCACACGAGACTTGCTGTTGCGTCCTGGGGTGCGCCGGGGGTGTAGACGACATCACGTGCTGGACTAGGTTTGAAAAATGTGGGACCAGCTCTACCACTGAGATTCAAAATACCTGACATCCAGCCGAGCCGTTGGGAGTCAAGAAGCAAGTGTTTAGTCCTTCATACACATGTGCGCCTAGGCTCACACACGCACACATCCATGCACACCCAGGCCCCAGCTCCTTATGCCGCTGCAACTCACCTTTGATTCTGCTAATGGCTCTTGGCCGGAATCTGGAATCCTTTGGGGATCCCCTGGGTGGCGTCCCCTGGGGTCCCGGCAGCAGGCCTCCTGTGAGACCCAAGTGGAGCCCTGGTGGTCCTGGGGTGGAGCCCCCGTGGCCGCCGGTGGAGGCCAGTCCTGGTCTCTCTCCCGCCAGCCTTGGCCCCCATCCTCCGGGAGCACAGAGGACAGGAGGAAGGTTCATAGTGGATAAGGGTCCTGAAAAGACAACTATGAAAATTCCAGGCTGTGCGTTAGGAGCACTCCAAGTGGGTGCACATGTGTATGACGCAAAGAGGGTGGCTGAGCCTTGGGCCAGCAGCAGGAGGCTCCATGCCGGGGTCCCAGGCCTTCCCTGTGCAGACGCCCTTCAGCTAGCAGTTAGCAGACACGCAGCCAGCGGGTGCCAGCAGGCTGTCGGGTCTCGGGGTGCCCTCCGCCACCTGAGACCCTCTGTTCTCTCACTGAGGCCTTCTGGTCATGTGTGCATGTTGAATTTTGTCAGATGAGTGTTTCACGTTTGTTAAGACAGCCATGTTGCCAGCCTGGGGCACAGGCCTGTGATCCCAGCACTTTGGGAAGCTGAGGCACAGGATCTTACGTTCGAGCCCATGCTGGGCAACTCAGTGACTTCTCAAGACCCTGTCTCAAAATCTATCAAAACTAAGAAATGGGCCGGGCAGTTTTCATGACAGTGAACCAATGAAACACATGTGTTGGTCCCCAGGATCTGTGTACCACCTTGCCACAGAGTGGCAGATTCAAAAATAAACAAAAAAAAATAAAAATGGGCTGGGGATGCCGATCAGCGTGACAGCCCTGGGCTCCATCCCCAGTACCACAATAAAAGTGTGTAGGGGTGTGGGGGGGGTGTGGGGGTGTGTCCTGCCTCAGCCTCCCAAGTAGCTGGCACTACGGGCACTTGCCACTCGGCCTGCCGGCTTCTGTTTCTCTTGAGGAGCTTGTGTAGCACTGGTATCACTTTTCCTTAAGCGTTTAGTAGTATGTGCTTGGGACCCGCCTGGCCTCGGAGGTATGGGTGCTTGGTCGGTGGGGTTTCCATACACGAACTCCTCTTTGTGGCGACCTGGGGCTGCCGGGCCCTGGCTCTTTCTCGATGTAGGGCTTCCGTCCCATCACACAAGTCTGTGGCCCGGAGGTCTTGGCCGCACCTCTCTGCCCGTGTTGTGCCGCTGAGGAACGCGTCCCTTCCCGATGCCGATAAACCGAAATGACCGCTCTCTCCGTTCTCCGCCTGCCCCCTGGAGCTTCTCGACTTTTCGTCCTCGGGAACGAGGTGGAGAAGCATCCTCGTGGGCTGCTCGGCGTTCCCTTTCCGTCTTGTCTTCTTTGCCTCGGGATTTCTAACTCGAGACTGTTCAGTGCTGCAGATCCCCCTGCACGCTGCGGCGGCTGCGGCCTGCGAACCTGCACGCGCCGCGCCTCACATTATTCAGAAGACGTCGTCCTTTTCCCTGTGCCTTCCCAACGGAACCCGCGCCATTTGGAAGCTCGGAGCAGGGTTTCCAAGTATCTGCAGGTTTCTCAAATCCCTGTTTCTCGTTTTTAGCTCAGTTCTGCTATGATCAGGGGACACGCTGTGGGTGATGTACATTGGCTTCAAATTGGAAGGTCTGTGTTGGGCCCAGAGTGTGGCCGCTGATAGTGAACAGCCGTGGGCACACCAGAGATCACCAGTGTGCCGCCGGGAGAGGGAGCCGTGGCGGGCAGCATCACGGGGGTTGGTGGGCGGCTCTAGACGTGTCATCCCTCAGCTTTCACCTCCCGTGTTGATAGATACACAGATTCCTCCTGGCGTTGCGCTGACCTTCACTGCTGTTCCATGTCCCCGTCTCTGCTGTCCTCCGGGTCCAGTTTGCTCCCTCTTAGCAGAGTGTCTTTTTCCTCTGTGTACACACACCGCGATTTGTGTACCCATCGGTCTGTTGATGGGGTGTTGGTGCCTTCCACATGTTGGCTACTGTTGTGCTGCTGTGAACACGGGGTATACATGTATCTCTGTTATATGATGCTTTTAATTCTTTTGGAAAGATTCCCAGATGAGGTATCACTAGATCAAAGGAAATACTTATTTGCAGCCTTTTGAGGAATTTCCCTACCACCCTCCACAGTGGTGGTGCCAGTTGACAGTCCCACCAGCAGTGCAGGATGGCTCCTTTTTCCCCACAGCCTCGCCAGCACTGGCTGCTGTTTGAGTTCTTGGTTCTCTTTGGGATTGGATGGTATCTTAGTAATATTTTGATTGGCATTTCTCTAATGGCTAAGGGTGTTGAGCATCTTTTCATGTGGTTCCTGGCCGTTTGAACTTTTTCATCTGAGAACTCCCTATTCATTCCCATCGCCATTTTAAATCAGGACTTTGAATTTGAGGGGTCTGTTTTTCTTCAGTTCCTTGTATGCTCTAGTTATGAGCCTCCTATCTGAGGTATAGGTGGGGAAAACTTTTTCCCATTCTGTTGGTTCCGTCTTTACTCTGTTGATAATTTCCTTTGCTGTGCAGAAATTTTTTAATTTGAAATAATCCCGTTTGTTGATTCTAGGGGCTATTTCTTTTGCTTTTGATGTCTTGTTAGGAAAGTCCTTGTCTACACCTGTGTCTTTTAGATTGTTGCCTAATTTGTCTTCCAGAAGGTTCGGTGTTTCAGTTTTAATACCTAGGTAGGTCTTTGATCCTCCTTGATTTGGTTGTGGTGCATGGTGACAGGTGTGTGTCTAGAGTCATTCTTCTGCATGTGGATGTCCAATTTTCCCAGCACCATGTGTTGAAGAGGCTGTCCTTTTTCCAGTGTGTGCTTTTGGCTCTTACCAAATATCAGGTAGGTAGCTAAGAGTATTTGAGTTTGTCTCTGCATCCTCAGTTCTGTTCCACTGGTTGACCCGTCTGTTTTTTTACCAATACCATATAGTTTTTTATAACTGTTGCTTTGTAATACATCTTGATGTTTGGTATTGTGATGCTACCTGCCTTTGTCTTGCTACTCGGGATTGCTTTGGCCATTCTAGATCTCCTTTGGTTCCATATGAATTTAAAGATTGTTTTTCATGTTCTGTGGAAAAAGTTGTTGGTATTTTGCATTGAATCTGTATACAGTTTTGGCGATATAGTCATTTTGATTATATTGATTCTGCCTATCCAAGAACAGGGGATGTTTTTCCATTTCTTATATCTTCTTCCGTTTCTTTCTTCAGTATAATACAGTGTTGTCTTTGCAGAGGTCCTTTGCCTTCTTGGTTAGGTTTACTCCTAGGTATTTCATTTTTTGCTGGGCTGTTGAGAATAGAATCATTCTTCTGAGAAATGAGTTCATTGTTAGTGTGGAGGAATGCTGTTGATTTTTTAGTATTGATTTTGTAGCCTGTGATTTGGTTAAATTTATTTATTATTTCCAAGAGTTTCAAAATGGAGTTTTGGGGTTTCCTATGTAGATAATCATATCATCGGCAAATAAAGATAGTTTGATTCCTCCTTTCCCATACATATTTCTTTTATTTCACCATCTTGCCTGATTGCTCTGCAAGGGTTTCGAGGACCGTGTTGAATGGGAGTGGTGAGAGTGGACGGCCTGTCATGTTCCTGGCCTAAGGGGAAATGGTTTCAGTTTCTCCCCATTTACTACGATATTCGCAGTAGGTTTAGCCTATACGGCTTCCATCTGTTTGCGGTAAGGCCCTTCTGTACCTATTTTCCTCAGGGTTTTTATCATGAGTTGGATTTTGTCAAAGACCTCTTCTGCATCAATTGCGATGACCATGTGGTTTTTTGTTCTCGCTTTCGTTACTGTGGTGTGTTTTACTGATTGATTTCCGTATGTTACACCAACCTCACACCCCAGGAACGAAGCCCGCTTCTAAGATTGTTCTTTACAATCCTCGCTTGTCTCAGCATTCGGGTCTTCTGAGCTCTGACCAGAATCTCCCACCATGCTTGGGTTACAGCACTCTAAGGCTTTCCTAGCCGACATCCTCAAACCTTTCCAAACTCTTCTTGAAACCAGTTCCAAAGGCTTCTAGACCACGTCGCCAGGCAAAGTCACAGCAACGACCCCACTTCTCTGGTGCCGATTTCTTAGCTGCTGATTCGTTGCTGGGACAGAATACCCGACATTCACACCTTAAGGAAGGAAAGGTTTATTTCAGCTCACAGTTTCAGGAGATCTGAGTCCAGCCATGAGCATCTGGCATGCCAGGAAAGGCCGGGCCAGGAACAGCTGCTCACAGCATGGGAAGAGGCAGGAGCAGGGCCTCCAGAAGACGCTGAGGCAAGAGTTTCTGTTTCCCACACCATGCGCCCAGGAATGTCCCACACACCTGGAATCTACCACCATTCTCCCATAATGCCCTCCTCCTGACCAGGCCCCACATCCTAACAGCACATGAAATCCATAGACAGACCACAGCACCAGATATCTGAGGTGCCTGGGCAGCATTCACATCCAAACCGCAACAGCAGCTTCCACCCCCGCTGGCTGCCAGTCACAGCGCCCTCCGCTGCTGCGTCTCCTCCCGCAGCCTCGGGCCTGGTGGGTCGGTGGGTCGGCCTGCTCCTCCCCAGCCTCAGCATAGCTCTTGTTTAATTTCCCTGTGTTGTAAGTTGCACAACACATTGATACTATTTTTTTTGTAAATAGTTTTGTTTTAGAAATACTATAAAATAAGGGGGGTACGTCCGTTTGTTCTGTGCTCACCGTGAGCTGGACCTACTGCCCGGCAGGCCTCTTCCCAGCCCCTGGCGCCCTCCTGCCCGGGACCCTGCCTGCCTGCCTCCTCACTGGGCGCCTAGCGTCCTAAGTTGTGCCTCGTCAGCACTGGATTTCATGTGACCCTTGGCTGTTTTCAAGCTCAGCTCTGGGAACCCCGGAAGTTGGAGCTGGAGCGCCCTGGACTCGCACGCTGTGCGGTTTTTCCACACCACTGCGTGAACATGAAGTCCCCGCCCTGGGTGAGCTCCAGAGAGGGCTCCCAGCTCCTTCCTGGGGCGTCTGCGCTAGGGGCTTGGCCTTAGCGGGGGCCTACAGGAAGTAGGGCCTAGCCTGAGTGTGTAAGGTGCTGGGTTGCGCCCTTGGAAGGGGCAAGACCTCAGGCTCAGGCTTTCTGACCTGCGGCCACTCCCACCACTGTTACACCCCCGCCCTCAGGCCTTGGCCAGAGCTGGACAGAAACCAGCACCGCGCCGCCGGCCAGCCCTGCAGAAGTGCGAGCTAAGTAACACGTTGATCTTAGTAAGAGACCCAGCCTCGAGTACCGTGTTGTAGTAACAGGAGACTGAGTGACACGCAGTCCTCAGCTGCAAACTCAGAGAGCTCTCCCCGAGCACAGCTCCACGGGAGAGTGCCCGCGCTGTGTGCACTAACCCAGGGGACAAGAGACAGCCTGCAAGGTAACCGAAGGCAGGGAGGAAAGAAAATAGCAGAGGGGTCTTTAGTTCACGTTTCTGGGGTTCTGGGACACAGCCACACCCTTGCTGGCCTGGTGAGGGTCCCTAGCAGGCAGGACACTGGCCAGGGAAGGGGGGACCAAGCAGCCCCACTTCACCCTCACAGAAACCAATTTACCCCTGCAAGGCCTGAGCATCCGCACAACCACTGGGCCCAACTCGCTGCCCAGCAGGGAGTAGCTGCAGCCGGTGCCAGCCTGGCCCAGCTCAGCACAGGTCGCCAGCGGTGGGCCAGGTGAGGGAGCATCTGGGCCTTCTGCAAACCCTGACCTCCAGCCTTTCCCCTGCTTGTCACAGGCTGCGGGTCAGTCCTGACCACTGATGGCGCCGTGGAGATGGATGCCAGCATCATGGACGGGAGTGACCTGTCCACGGGGGCCGTCTCAGCTGTGAGCTGCGTCGCCAACCCCGTAAGGCTCGCCCGGCTCGTCATGGACAAGGTGCGTGTGGCCAGGAGGTCCTGGCGCGGGGAGCCCTGGCGCGGGCAGAAGCAAGAATGTCCGAGTCTCTCCCACCAGCCCCAGCACTGCCCGCCGGAAGGTGCCCCCGACTCACGGGGACCCGCCACCTCCCTCCCTTTCCTCAGCTTCCTCCGGAAACCCCGCACCAAAGAGGGCAGAGCTGCCCTCCGCCAGGTTTCTGCCAACCACTTCCAGTCCTATGACAAAGGCCAAACGCAGCAGGCCCAGAGGGTTGGGCAGATCCAGCGCCCTCTCGGGGCCCCTGAGGCCTGGCAGCGGCTGGGGGGGGGGGGGGGCTCATTGCAAATACAGCAATAACTAGTCCGCGGAGATCACACCCCCCACCCCCTGTGCCTTACCAAGGCCCCACTCCACTGCCAGAGAACCCTGAGATCCAAGCCAGGACACTTGCTGCGGTTTAGCCATACAGAAGTCATATCCCTGGTAACCCACTGTTTGGGGTGGGTTTTTAATGGTGGTCCACATCCCTCCCAGTTTTTTTCCCATTACTTTTATTAATATACATATGCAATACATAGCGTTCACAATGAATCTGGGTATTTCATGCACATATGTATCGTGTCAGCTTGTTTGGGGGCTTTTTAAAAATGCAAATTTCGGAGATCCAGACTTCTTGCGGCATTTGTAAAAGGCAGCCAGAGCGCTTGCCTGGCCCGGGGTTCAATCTCGGCCTCAGAAAGGGCAGAGAAAGCCCAGCCAGGGGAGAGTGCGCTGGTGACTCTGTGCCCAGAAGGGAGCCGTGATCTCCACACGGTGGAGACGCAGAAAGAGGTGGGCGCCCCCCAAGCTGGGCACAGGGGCAGGCATCTGTAACCCCAGCTACTCCGAAGCCGGAGGCAGGAAGATCTCGCGTTCAAGGCCAGCCCTAGCGACACAGCAAGACCCGGTCCAGAGCAAGGAGAAGGTGAAGGGGCCGAAGGCCCACCCGCTGCCCCGTCTCTCTCTCTCAGACACCTCACTGCTTCCTGACCGACCAGGGTGCGGCCAAGTTCGCCAAAGACATGGGGGTCCCCGAGGTCCCCGCGGAACAGCTGGTCACAGAGAAGAGCAGAAAGCGCCTGGAGAAGGAGAAGCAGGGGAAAGGCGCCCGGAAGCCCGGCTGCCCGGGGTGAGTCCGCTGCCCGGCGCCCCGCGTGGGGCGCCCGCCCGCTCTCTCGCGTCTGGTGCCTGACACCCCCGATTTAGGGCGGAAGTTGGTTTTAACTAGAGGTCCAGGACCCTCTGGCACTCCACGCGGGGCTGGCGGGTTGAGAGAAGCTGTTCCCCGCACCCGGGGCGTGGGAACAGGAGAGGGGGCGTGGCCGGGGCGTGGCTCCCCTCAGGCCCCACCAAGGGATCCGCCCCTTTCCACCGGGCCCCCCTTTTTTTTACGCTTCCTAACTAGATTAAGGGAGCAGGTCCCATGCCTGCGCATGAATTCCTTGCCATCACGCCACCGATCCAGTTGACCCCGTCTAGGCACCTTCCACCCATGCGGCCCCCAGGGGACCTCGGAATCCAAACCACAACAGGAGGTTTGGCAAATACCGGATGACCTCCGTTTCTGAAGCAATTCCGACCGAGTATTGGTAACGAGCTCTTCGTGTCCCGTGTAGCCTGGCGTGTGCCCAGGAGGGCCGGAGTGCCCCTCGCGCCCCTGCGGGTGCCCTGGGGAGAGCCAGGCGCTGCCTGGAGGCTGGCGCAAGGCAGGCTGCGGCTCCGGCCCCTGGGGTGAGAGAAGGGGCCTCCCGGGCTCGGGCGCTGTGTGTACTGGGGACCCAGCTCACAGCCCAGATGCGCCCCAGGGTGGGCTTTCGGGGCGGAGCCACCCCGCAGAGGTGGGGGCCGTGGCCTCGCCGGATCCAGCCGAAGGGGATGTTCGTTTCGGATTTGTGCGATCTGTGGTCACTTAGTATAAATTACTGATTTTCGTTAGTTAGGTGAACCCCCCCCACACACACACACACAAACCTAAGTTGGACTATTTCATGCTTTAAAGGATTTAAAATGTATTTTTGAAGTTTGCAAGGCTGGAGGAACGGCTCAGTGGTTAAAGCGCTTGAGCAAGCGCTAAGCCAAGCGCTAAGTACCCGAGTTGGATTCCCCAGCACCACATAAACTGGGCGTGGTGGCGCACGCCTGTAATCCCAGCACTCGGGAGGCTGAGGCAGGAGGATTGCCGTGAGTCCAAGGCCAGCCTGGGCTCCGGAGTTCAGGACCAGCCTGGACCACAGAGCGAGACCCTGTCTCAAAAAAATAAATAAAGTTTGCAGAAGCAAAACCAAAACTGCAAGAGAAATGCACAACAAAATGACGCTGCAGTAAAACCGAAGGAGACAGAACGCAGGAAGAGAAAAGGGAAGGGAGAGACGAGGCCAGGGCGCCCGGCCGCTGCGCGGCTCCCGCCTGCCCTCCTGTCCCCTCCGGTGTGGGCCGGACTGCAGGACAACCTCCAGAGAGGGCTGCGCACGGTTGCGCCGCACCGCCGGGCGGCCTCGGCGCTGGGCAGCGCTGAGCCGCGCGGACAGTCCCCCCAAAGCTCTGGGTCCCGCAGGAGGGACAGCAGGAGGCCCTCCAGGACAGGTGTCGTGGACCGCCCACAGTGACGAGATGATGAGCTGGACTTGGCCTCACGGGAGCTCGACCCCGACGCCTGCGGGACGAGAGGCTGGCGCTAGCTCACAGACCAGGAGTCTCGGCCTGCCCGCGGTGGGCGGCCGGGGAGCCCCAGGGGAGGGCCTGGCACAGACCGGCGGCTGCAGCATCTCAAGGGGAAGGAGCGAGAACCCATCCCCGCCGGACCGGCCTCCGCCTCGCAGCAGGTGAAACCCACCCACAACATCCACACCCACGAGGCCTCGGGAGACGCGCCAGACCCCGTCCCGGCCCTGACGGGATCCCTTTCCAGGTCCAAGCGTTGCTTCAGGCGACATTGGCGCTGCATGCCCGGGAGCCGCGCGCGGCGCAGCCAGGGCTCAGCGTGCGGGTGTCCTCAGGGCCCGGCACCGCAAAGGGAGAAACGGAAAAAGTGATTCCAGCCGCTACTGCTGCTTCGGCAGAGCAAACTTTCTCCAAATCGAAACCAACTGGAAACCCTCTGGACACACGTGGGCTCAAGAAGGAGCTGCCGCTGGAGGCAGCTGCGCAGCCGAACTCACGGTGCCCCGGGCTGTGGTGGGCGAGCACCGGCCGCCACTGCTCCCGAACGGGGACAGGAGCACGGACAGCCGGCGTGGTGGGAGGAGACGGCGCCTGGGCGCCACTGGCCCGCTGGCTTTCTGGGGCCTGTGAGCCACCCCGCCGGCCGCCCCAGGCCTTGGTGGCTCCTGTTCACCTGCCTGCGCCAGCCACCCAGGTGATCCCAGTTCACACAGAAATAAACTCGCCATCGCCGGTAGCTGCTGCGGCTGGCCCTGGGGCCCCAGCTCCCCTCCCGTCCCCTCACCTGGCTCTCTCCAGCCAAGGGCCAACCCAGGAGCCCCAAGAGGTCCTGCCCTCATGCCTAGGGGGCCGCGCCCGCCCGTGGGAGCACTGCGCCTGCGTCTCCCCAACGCAGTCCCTTCTGCGTCCTCTCCATCCTTGTGGCCGGCAGACATTCCTGAGACTCAGCGGCTGCTGGGGCCCAGCCGCCACAAGCACCTCTGCTGTGTCTGGGTGGCGGGGGTGGCGGGGACAGACAGGGAGGGTCTCCAGCTTTTATTTTTGTGGCACTGGAGATTGGGCCCAGGGCCTTCACTTGGGGCTACAACCCCCACCCTTTGCGTTTTGGAGAGGTCTTACGTTGTTCAGGCCGGACCCAAACTTGTGATCATCCTACCCCAGCCTCCCAGATCGCCGGGGTGACGAACCTGAGCCACCATACCCAGCCCGCCAGTTGTCTTTTGGTTCGGTTGGGTTGGTGGTTTGGTGGTTGGTGGTGCCGGGGATTGAACCTATAGCCCTCACACTGAGCCCAGCCTGAGGCACCTCACTGCCACCACCAGCCTCCAACTCTGCAAATTCATGGGGGACTTAACTTCCTTGATCTTCTCAGCCCCCCACGAAGCAGGTTCTCAATGGCGCCTGTGGAGAGCTGCTCAGAGGCTACAGATGTTTATCCACATTCTGTTCCTGGGGCGCCTGCAGCTGCCCCCAGGGGTCAGGAATGCGGGCATGCCGCTCCCCACACACAGGGGAGTGCCTTGCCGCCCATGCGTCACTCATGCCGGGTTTTTTTCTTTTGGCAGAAACCTGGGGACAGTGGGTGCTGTTGCCTTGGACTGCAGAGGGAACGTGGCCTACGCAACCTCCACAGGGGGCATTGTCAACAAGATGGCCGGCCGAGTTGGGGACTCGCCCTGTGTGGGTAGGACTCGGGCCTCCCTGCTACCCTCTTTCTCTGTTAGAGCAACTCAGTGGCCTGGGGTGTGGCAGCTGGGCTGGTGACCCTCTCAGGGCACTGTCTGGTGGGGCTGCTTGTAGCTGCCCCAGTCTCCTGAAACTCGGGAGGGAAGTGGCGGGCGATACCCACGCTGCCCTGGCTACCCAGGCCCACCTGGCCCTACCCAGCCTGTGGTTAAGATCTGCAGGCCTCTGCAGAGAGTTGAGCTCCAACCACTTCTTGCCGTGAGCACCTACACCCTAGGGAGAGGGCTGGAAACTCATTTGCAGGTGGCATTTGAGTGGCACAGGAGTGACACACTCCTACAGGCTCATTACAGTTAATTTGTGTTAATGCCAAAGCCCCGTCCAACACAGGTGGTGGGCTGGGGGTTCGTGGGTGGGTTCCTACCAATCCACAGAGAGGACAGAAGTTACCAGACACCGGTCACCTGGGCCATCCACTTAGAGGAGCAAGCCTCTGCTGTGGTGGGAAACCAACCCCCGCCCTCCCGATGGCCCGGGCCACAGCCACAGCCACGTCCCTCACAGTGAACCGCGTAACCTCAGAGGTGGAAGGTCGTGTCTGTCCCCTACTCTGTCCTGGACTCCGGTGCGCCATGAGGCTGGCACCAGCGGTCCCTGGAGGCACCTGGCTGGGCCCACATCCACTGCTGGGCTGCATGGTGTGCCGCAGGGGCCCCAAGGCCCGTGTCAGCCAGTCCCCTTCCTGAACAGGATCCGGGGGCTATGCCGACAACGCCATTGGAGCTGTGTCCACCACGGGGCACGGGGAGAGCATCTTGAAGGTGACGCTGGCCCGGCTGGCGCTCTTCCATGTGGAGCAAGGTACACAGATAGCCCTCTGGTCACCATGGGAGGGGGACAGCCTCTGCTGTCGGCTGGGGACACGGGGTACCTGGGTTCTCACCAGACCTGGGAAGGGAAAGTGAGGAGACCAGCAGGCCCTGTGAACTGCCCAGGATGCCAGGAGCTGCGCAGCTGACTAGGGGCCGTGTCCAGCTGCCAAGTGCACTCCCCCATAGAAGCAGCCGGGCAGAACCTGTGGCCGCTGCAGTTCCTCCTGCCAGGATGTCCCATCAGATTCCAACTATGGGGGGGCTTCTCGTCCTATCCTTGCTTTCAGGAAAGACAGTGGAGGAGGCTGCTGAGCTGTCGCTGGGTTACATGAAGTCCAAGCTTAAAGGCTTAGGTGGCCTCATCATGGTCAACAAGACAGGAGACTGGGTGGCCAAGTGGACGTCCACCTCCATGCCCTGGGCGGCCGCCAAGGATGGCAAACTGCACGCCGGCATTGACCTGGACGACAGCACTGTCACAGACCTGGCCTGACGGGGCAGGGGTGGGCCCCCAGCACCCGTGTGAGGACGTAACTTAACCAATTAGATGCAGAGAGGAGAACAACCCCGTCTGCCCCTCAATTTGTGCTTCATCTGCGGAAGTCTGAGGTCAGGGCACAGATCGGGTCCTAGAGTGCTGGGGATATCTGTGGGGTGACACACCAGGGCCCCCTCAGGAGCACCTGGGGTCCAGGATGGGCTGTGAGGATGAGGACGAGGCAGCAGCAGAGTACAGCCAAGACATGCACACTTCAGGTGAGGGTGGGGTTGGGTTGGGTTAGGTTAGATTAGGTTGGATGGGATTGGGATGGGTTCGGTTGAACTGACATGGGTTGGGTTAGGATGGGTTGGGTAGGGTGAGTTGGGTTGAGTTGGGATGGGATGGTATTGTGGTTTGGATATGGAATGTCCCCTAAAAGTGTTATGTATTTGGATGTTACGGATTACCTTGAAACCATGTGCTGTTAGGAGAGGGGGGCCTGGCCTGGAGGGGTGGATTATGGGTGTGTGGTAGATTATAGGTGTATCAGGAGTATGGATTAGAACACAGTTGTGTGGTGGATTGTAGATTCCAGGTGTGTGGTGGGTTAGGGGCTTAATCCTGGAAGGGGCAAAACACTGAGGCTGGACCCAGAAGGGGCAGATCACTGGGACAGGAACTGGAAGGGAAAATGCAACATCCTCCCTTCCTTCGGGGATTTGGCTTCCTGCAATGCCATGAGGAGCCACCTCCACTTCCACCTCCACCATGTGCTTCCACTCTTGCCAGCCACGCTCATGGATGGACTGTGACTAAAATAAACCTTTCCTCCCCTAATTTGTTCATGTCAGGTATTGAGTCACAGTGACAAAATAGTAACTAAGACAGAAATTGGTACCAGAAGTGGGGTCGTTGGTGTGACTTTGCCTGGCTATGTGGTTTGGAAGCCTTCGGGACAGGTGTGTGGGAGGTGTTTGGAAAGGTTTGAGGATACCAGCTGGACAAGCCTTGGTGTGCTCTGAGCCAAGCTTAATGGGAGATTCTGATCAGAGCTTAGAAGACCAGAATGTTGATAGAAGTGTGGATTGGAAGGGCCAGGCTCAAGAAGTTTCAGATGGGAAGGAGAACTCTACTGGCAAGTAGTCCAAAACCCATGCATGCTACACCCTGGCACAGAATTTGTGGCATTTTGCCCTTATCCAGAGACTTTGCCTGAAACTAAGATTAAGGGTGGTGGACTACGTAATCTAATGAAGAACATCTTGAGGCAGCTGATATTCAGGCTGCCACTGGGTACTTTTTGCAGCTTTTAGCCAATTCTATGGTGAAAGGCAGGAGAAAACAGCAGAGAAAATAGATGTGAAAAGCTTGCAAAATGGAGAAAAAAACACGTGGTTATTAAAGAGATTAGTATTAAAAAGAAGCCCAGTAATTGGGATCAGGACTGTGAGAAAGAGGCCTTGAGGGTGTCTCGGGCATCAGCAAGATGCCCCCCCACTTTACCAGTTAAAGGTGCAAAGGCAAAACATCCTGTTCTGAGAACGGTACCCTGAGGCTCCCTGTAGGGTCAAAGAGGGAAGTGTTTGCCAGAGTTTGGCTTCCTCGAGTTCAGCCATCCAGGCACCCAGAAGCTGCTGCAGCCATGGCACAAGAGGCCAGACTGCTGCTCCAGGCAGGGGTAAGCCTTGGCAATGTCCATGCGGTCTTGGCTTTACAGGCATGTAGAATGCAAGAGTTGTGGGTTCATGGAGGACAACATGGAAGTTGCGTCCATCATCAGCACTGTAGGGGTGGGACCACCCAAGCCCTTCAGAGTTAACTCCTGGTGCTGGGCATGGAGCTATAGGAATTAACTCTTGCCCTGCTTGGTTTAGAACTTGTTTTGGTCTGATTTCCTTCCCTCCTTCTATTCCTCCTTTTGGAGTGGGTATGGTTCCCCTGTGCCACTGTATGTTAGAAGTACTTAGCTTTTCTTTGATTTTCACGGGAGCTCACAGCTGAGAGTTTGCCTTGCATCTCAGAGGAGATTCTGGACTTGGACTTTTTTAGCAGTGCTAGAACTGTTAAGACTTTGGCAACTCTTAGGAAGGACTAAACGCATTTTCTTTGAGGAGGTGGACGTGAATCTTTTGAGGGCCAGGAGTGGGATATTGTGGTTTGGATCTGGACTGTTCCCTAAAAGTCTCACATATTTGTGTGTTATGGGTTGTCTATGGAACTATGTGCTGTTAGGAGATGGGGCCTGGTCTGAAGGGGTGGATTATGGGTGTGTGGTGGATTACAGGTGTGTGTTGGAAGACAGGTGTATGGCAGGCAGGTTATAGATTCCAATAGTGTGGAGTAGAATACAGGCAGTGGTGGACCACAGATTCCAGATATGTGATGAATTAGGTGCTTAAGCCTGGAAGGGACGGAACACTGAGGCTGGACCCAGAAGGGATAGATCACTGAGACAGGAACTGGAAGGGAAAAGTAACTTCCTCCCTTCCTTCGGGGATTTGGCTTCCTGCAATGCCAAGAGGAGCTGCCTCCACTTCCACCTCCACCATGTGCTTCCACTCTTGCCAGCCACGCTCATGGATGGACTGTGACTTCCAGAAACTGTGACCTAAAATAAACTTTTCCTCCCCTAACTCATGCATGTCATGTATTGAATCACAGCAATGAAAAATTAAGACAGATGGGTTGGGTTGGGATGGATGGGTTGAGTTGGGTTGGGTTGAGCTGGGATGGTATTGGTTGGGTGGGGATGGAATGGATTTGGGTAGGTCAGGATAGGTTGGGATGGTTTGGAATGGGTGGGGATATGTCGGGTTGGTATGCCCTGGGTTGGCTTGGGGTGGGGTGAGGCAATTTAGGTGAGCTGATTTAGGTTGGGTTGATTGGACAGGGCTGAGTTTGGTTAGGTTGCAGTACTTGGGATGGAGCCCAAGCCTTAATACTGACCAACAACCCACACCTTTTTTTATTTTTAGACCAGAGCTCACTACATTGTCCAGGCTGAGCTTGAACTTTGATTCTCCTACCTCAGCCTCCCACAGTGCTGGGGTGACAAACCTGTAATGCCAGACCTGGATACCAACCCAATCTTGAGTCACAAGAACACCAGCAGGCATGGAGCCTGTGGGTCTGCTCCCCCCTCTCCCAGAGATAGACAGCTCCTCTGAGAGCTGGGCTCCCAGCTGTTTCCACATATGGCAGAGGCTGGCTGCCTGCTCCCCAGCTGCCAGTCCAGGGGTAGGGCCCATTGTGAGGCATGAGGGTTTGCTGTGCTTATAGCCACCCTGACACAGGCCCACAGTCCCCACATGACGTCAGAGGCTCACCTTCAGCGTTCCCCACAGAAGAGGGTGCTGGCAGGCCCGGTGATTCTGTGTGGTCCACCCTGGCTGCAGTGTTTCTGTGGGGATGCCAGCTTCATGCCTGGGATCACTTGCCTCTGGGAAAAGCCACCTCCACATCTACATACTGCTAATAAAAACATTTTGAAAGGGCCCCAACATGGTCACAAGTCACTGTTGGCCATAAAAAGAGGCACACAGCCACCCCGGCCCCTTGGTCCAAAGGCCTTGCAAGATGAGGATGGCACATGGTGCTGTGTCCTGCCCCACGGAGCACATGGTGGGGGTTTACGGGAGTGGAGCTTTTCCTGGATAGGTCAAAGAGGAGACCAGCCCACGTTTGCAAGTACCCGAGGGCCCGTGCCCAGCCTACCGTGGCTGCCACATTCGCCAAGACACATTTCGCCCCTGGCGCTGACTCAGGCCCGCCAGCTGCTCTGAACGGCGAGATGGTGGATGTGGTGAGGCACGCGTGATCCCCGCGACGCGGAGGCTGGGACGGGGGCCCCACATTCAAGGCCAGGCTGGATAACTTAGCAAGGCCCTTATCAAAAAACAAATAAATTACTATGAAGGTTAAACGGAGATAAACGCCACTTAGTGTTTCATCCTAGCAAACCTGTGCCAAAGTAGGTTGCAGCCCAGAGGGCTTCCTGTGCTTATGAACCCCAAAAGCCTCAGCAGGCAGCACCGGTTTACCCCTTCTTGGTACTGACGATGAAACCCGCAGTCTTTGCTCTGGTGCGTCTGTACGTCACTAAGTTGCCCGCGTTGGGCTCACACTTGCGATTCTCCTGTTCAGGCTCCCAGAGCGCTGGGTGAAGGCCCGGCACAGCTGCCGCTTTTTTTCAGCTAGGAATTGGTTTTTTCTAGAGCTACCACACGTGGCCCCACAGACTGAGTGGCGTAACCCACAGAAACAGACTTTCTCCACCCGGAAGCTGGAATCCCAGGTTCCCCGCATCAGCAGGCGGGGTGCCCCGTGGCTTCTGTGGCCCGCAGGCGCTGCCTGCCCCTCTGTCTTGGTGTGGCCGCTCCGCTGGGGAGCACTGCCCTCCTGCAAGGGCGCCAAACAGGTGGCCGAGGGTCACCTTTAACTTCCTCACCCCTTTACAGACCTTGGGAGGTGGCAGAATTCCAGGGGTCGGAAAGGCAAGGTCACTGTCCCCAGCACCGGAGGAGGGCCTTGAGGCGGGAGACCGCGAGGGACCGTAGACAGAAGACAACTGGGGAAAAGTCCGGGAACCGCACAAGGCGAGGACCAGCACGTCACAGCCATCAGAAAGCGGACAGGTAACGGCCACCTGCCCCCACATGTTGAAGGCCTTGGCCGCGTCCAGCTCTGGCCACCCCGTCAATCTGTGGGCTCATGATACCTCTTCCAAGCGCCCAGGACAACGAGGTGGGCTAAGTCAGGCACCAAGCAGGGCCCGGACGCCTCCATCCTGGCCCACAGGAGGCCCAGGGCCGGCCCGGTGGGGCTAGGCACCCCCAAGCCCGTCCGGCTCTTGGGGTGGACTGTCGCTCGGGCACCCTCGGCCTCCCTCACTGTCTCTGCCGCCCCAGAGCCCAGCCCTCAGCGCCTGGCTGTGGTCCCCTTGTGACGGGGACCCTGCCACCCTTCAGCTCAGCGGTGGACCGTGGGCCGCACGGGTCGTCAGCCCTGTGGGCGAAGCCCCAGCCTGAGGGGAGACTGCGGTGAGGCCGGCGCCGGCCTCCCCACCCGCCTGCCCGCCCGCCCGCCCGGAGTGACAGCGGCTCCGTCCTGTCCGCCACCAGAGGGCAGCAGACGGCAGCGGTCCATCGGGCAGCGGCCCAGAAAATCCGCGCCCAGATCTCGGGTCCCGCGCCTTCCTTCCCCGCAAGCGCCACTGTTTCTTTCAGGTAAAGTTCTCCAAACCGCAAGGCTCGCTCACCGGGACCCTGCAGACCCACGCGGCCCCGGCCTCGCCCGGCCGCTCGCGGGGAGGTGGGACCCGCCCGGCCCTCCGGGTGACTCCCCCGGCAGGGTGACGGGTGCACGGTCCCCAGAACGGGGCGCGGCGACGCCTCCGACAGCAGAGCGGACTCCGGCCGGGCGGGGGAGCGGGGCGCGGAGGGCTCGGGTGGGGGCAGTTCGGGTCCGGATGTGGGCAGGGCGCGGCCGGGCGGGGGCGGGGGAGGCCGGGCGGGGGCCAGAGGCCGGGCGTGGGCGCGGCCGGGCGTGGGCGGGCGGTCCGGGCGCGGGCCCACGTGCGCTAGCAGCCTCTCGGGCCCCTGCGCCCACCCGCGCTCCTGCGGGGAAGGGAGCCCAGGCTCTTCACAGCGACCCACGTCCAGAGCTCTTTTTTTTTTGAAGCCGTGTCCTGACTAAGTTCCCCGGCAGGGCTTGAAGTCCGGACCCTCCGCCACCAAGCCGGCAGCAGACTGGCTGCTCTGCGGACGCTCAGGAAAGTATGGAGCCACAGGGCTCCCCGACCACGCATAAAACAGCTGTGGAAAAAACCCGCTCAGCCCAGCTGGTTCTCTGTTCTTCCCCAGCTTTTCTGTGTGTGCGTCTGCATAGTTAACTTTCCAAAATGAGGCCACGCTTCATGTGCCGCGCATGCCTTCTTCCATCAACGACACTTTCGTTAGGCACGTGGGGAGGCTGAGGCAGGAGAACACTTAAGTTGGAGGCCAGCCCGGGCGTTTTAGGGACTGAGCAAGACCCTGTGTCAACACCGAAACCAAAAAAGGGCCGGGGGTGTTGCTATGTGTGGAGGGCCTGGGCTCCTCCCCAGTTCTCAAAACAACAAAACACACACACACACACACACACACCCTGCACCTTCCTGTGCCAGGCCTGTCGTTTTGTGGAACACTCAGGCGCTACTCAAACTTCCCATTTCGCTTGCGCCCTCTTTAGAGCAGGTGGCTCAGACCCCCAGCTGTGTTAAGGGGCTGACATCGGCCGTTGGGACCTGCCCAGTGGCGTCCACAGCCTGGTCCACAGCCGGCCCTATTGGTGGAGGAAGGATGTGCCAAGAACACAGGGTCACCCGATCATTCACTCCCCAAACATCTGCCTCCCGGTAACTGCACAGTGCCAGTGCCTGATGGGGGACAGGCCTGCGTGATGGGCCTGGGGAACAGCCCAGAGGGACAAGAAGAGGGGAAGACAGAGGGGATGGAGGGCAGGACTGGGGGACGGCCGTGTGAGCTGCAGCCGAGCGCATGGCCCCGCCCCGGGCACCCGCAAAGAGCGATCTAGAGCGGGAAGAGCGGCAGTCACCAGGAAGGACCTCCCACCCCAGACCCGGTTCCACAGTCCCCACCCTCACGCACACAGCCCAGCTGCCCAGCACGTTGGAGGGTGGACACCGCTCACTTAACCTGGGCCCCTACCAAGGCTCGGCCTCCTGGGGTCCCCAGCCTTGTCTTCCCTGAGCTCCTGACGCCCCGCTCTGTTCAGATACCCAGGACTGAACCTCAGAGGCAGGAAAGCCAAGCGCGGCCTCGTCCTGGCCTCTCCTGGCTGTCTCTGTCCGTCCTGGCCTCCGGCCAGGTCACAGGGCCATCACACCCTCGACCCTCAGGACTAAGCCCTTGGCGATGTCCCCACCCCACTCCCAGCCTGGCCCTGACTTCCTTGGAAATTCCAGCATGTTTGCCTGGGCCAGGGTGAGGCACCCTCGGCTGGGGACTGTCTGTCCCGTTCCCCACCCACTCGCCTGCAGCCAGGTCGTGAGTGCCACATGCCAGCTTTGAGGTGAGCTGGTGCCCTCCGAGCCAGCTCCTTGGTGGCCTTCCGGCATCACTGTACTGGAGAAGGGGCCCCACCTACTCCCTGCCTCCCTTTGGAGTCCAGCCACACACCCTCTGAGCAGGGGCCAGGCCTTGGCGCTGCCGTCCTGCCAGGTGGCTCAGTGCCCAGGCCACGGCCTGTGGACATGAGCATCCAGAGGGTGAGCTGGTCACACACAGGGCCACCTTCTAGCCGCCAGCCCTCTGGCCCTCAGACCATCCCACAAACGGCTCTGCAGTGTGGGTGGCCGCGGGCCGGGGCTTCCATGTAGACAGAAGGAGGAGACACCGCCCTTCCCCGGGCCCCACTTGCCGGCCCTCGCCTCACCAAAGCTTCGACGGGCTGCTGCTCCTGGCCGTCCAGCTCCCAACAGCCCCTGGGCTGACACTCAAGACCCCCTTCCGTGCCTCTGCTTGGCTGGAGGCAGGAAAACCACAAGTCTAAGCCCAGTGACTTAGGGAGACCCTGCCTCAAAGTAACAGAACTTTCTTTTTTTTTTTTTTTTTGAGGCAAGGCCTTGCTGTGCAGGCCAGGCAGGTGCTGAGCTCCCTAGGGAGTCCAGGCTGGCCTTGAACTCATGGCGGTCCTCCTGCCTCCAGCTCTCAAGTGCTGAGGTTACAGGCAAGTGCCACCATGCCCGGTTTATGTGGTGGTGGAGGAATCGAACCCAGAGCCTTGAGCTCGCTAGACCAACAAGTGCTTTGACCGCTGAGCTATTCCGCCAGCCCCAACAGAACTTCAAAACGGGCTAGGGATGTAGCTCAGTGTGAAGCCCGGGTTCAATGCCCAGTACCTTAAAATGAGAGACAGAAAGAGAGGTGTAGGAGAGACTGCTTCGAGGATCGGTCAGTGGCACGTGGGAGCTGCCACGGCGCCCCGCAGGGTCCGGCACCTGCTAGGTGCCGGGCAGAGTGCTCCGCCTGTTTCCTCCCCCACCGTCCATCCACCAGCCCCCAGGGTGATCCTGCTCCTGCTGAAGGCCACCAGGCTCTTCTGGGATGGGTCTCTGCGTCAGAGCCCCACACCACCTTTGCCTCGTGGCCTGGTGGGCCACTCTTGGCTCACAGGGACCCTTCCAGAACAACCACCCAGGAGAGCCCAGCTCACCCTCCATGGCTTACAGACTGTCCCAGCCTGTCCTGCACCACAGGCAGGAGGGCACAGGGTCATGTGGCCAGACAGCCGCGAGGCAGCTGAGCCAGCATGACCTCCTAGCACCCCCACCCCCGCTTTCCTCTGGGCCACTAAGGATTGAGCAGCCCAGTGAAGGCCGGGCCAGGCCCAGCCCTGGGGGTTAGCTGCTGTGTGGCTCTGGACCTGAGCTCAGTTCCTGACAGATCGCCCACCGAGGGAGGCCCGGAAACCCTCACCAGGGCTGGGCCACCTGGGTAAAAACAAAGAGAGCCTGAAGCGGGTCCCTCTCTAACCTCAGCCATGTGCATGCCAGCTGTGGGCCCATTTCTCAAATAGGAAAACCAAGGCCGGGAGCATGAGCTTTCCACTGCAGGGAGTGGGACACCAGCGTGCCAGAAGTGAGCAGGCCTGCGGGGGCCTCTCTGCCACCGGCCAGCCAGGGCTGCTGGGCCGCCAGGGCTCAGGGCAGGCCAATGGCGGCTGCCTGCGAGCAGGCTGCGTTCCCCCGCCCAGCTGCTCGCTCACCACGGCCACATACCTCCGTCTTCCAGCCACGGTGGTCTACAGGGCAGGGGGCCACAGCGAATCCAGCGAGTAGGTGTGGGCCATGGGGGGTGTGGGCACAGCCTCTTAGCCTTTTTCTTCATGTTCTGTTTTTTTGATGCTAGATCTCACTATGTTGCCCAGACTGCTTTTGGGGTTTTTTTCTTGTTTGTTGTGGGGTTTTTTGTTTGTTGGTTGGTTGGTTCCTTGGTTGGTTTTTTGCTTCCCCCCCAACCCCCGCCCCGGGACAGGGTCTTGCTCTGTAGTCCAGAAATGTCCTGAACTCACTATGTAGCCCAGGCTGGCCGTGAACTCACAGCAACATGGCCGCAGTCTCCCAAGTGCTGCACCTACAGGTTCATGTGGTTCTAGGGATCAAGCCCAGGGCCTTGTGCCTACAAGGAAAGCACTCTAGCCACTGAGCTACACCCCCTGCCCCCAGATTGGACTTAACTCACTATGGAGTCGAGGCTGGCCCCAAACATGGTATCTCCTGCCTCAGCCTCCCAAGTGCTGGGAATTATGGGCCAGCATCACCACACCTAGCTCAGCACCCCAGGCTTAAACCCCAACCCCATTTATTTATTTATTGAGGCACGGTCTCGCTCTGTAGCCCAGGCTGGTCCTGAACTCATGGGTGTAGCTCAGGCTGGCCTTGGACTCAGGACAATCTGCCTGCCTGAGCCTCCCGAGTGCTGGAATTACAGGGGTGTGCCAACATGCCCAGCTTCATGTGGTGCTGGGGAATCGAACTCTGGGCCTTGCGTTTGCAAGACAAGCACTTTAACTGCTGTGCCGTTCCTCCAGTCCCAGTTTCTCTATATTTAGGATGGAGCCAGAAGCCATGCCCATGCTCACAGAGTGTTACAGTATTTAACGTGACACCGTTAAGCACGGCACCCTAGCACGTGTCAGCTCTTGCCTGTGCTGTGGTGGCCAAGGATGTGTCCCCTAAGGGTGACAGGGGACTTCTCAGAGGATTGCTGCAGGCTGAGTCTTGAAGGAAGAGGACTCCAGCAGGAGAACGGTTGTCCCCAAGGCCAGGCCCTCAGGGTGTCACTGAACACTCTCTGTGTGCCAGGCACCGCCCCAGGGGCTGCACACACACCTGGACTGAGCTGTGGGGCTGACGCGCCAGATAACACACCAGAAAACGTACAACAAGACCAAAGCAAGCAGCAGGAAGGGAATCAGACCCCGAGAGGCGGGGCAGTGGCCCTCAGGGACGAAGGACCCACCAGCAGAGGGACTCCAGAGAGCAGGTGGTGCCAGCAGGAAACGACCCAGCGGCAGCGTGTAGCAGGGGAGGACAGGGACAAGGCCCCGGGGGACAGCTGGAGCTGGCTGCAGTTGTGGAGGGTGGGAGGCCGGGTCACTGGGCTTCCCTGTGCACCGGGGAGCCAGGACAGTCGCACAGAAGAAGCCCTGACAGGCCTGGCCGGCTGCTGCGTGTCAGGGCAGCCCTAACCTTGGAAGTGTGCCCAGGGTCCAGGGAACCACAGAGACAGCCCCAGGACCCCAGGCCGGGCCACAGCCCCCCATGCTCCCTCCTAGCCACCTTCTGTTCTATCCTGCCAGTCTCTATAGCCAGCATGGACTCTGTCCCCGCGCAGAGGCCTAGGCCAGAGATTTGGAACCAAGGGGCCCAGGAAGAACTGCCCCCTTTCTCTGCCTTCCTGTGTCACAGCCTTCCCTGGGGCCCCCTTGGGCTCCTGAACGAGGGAGACCTGAGAGAAGAAAGGCAGACAGGAGGAAAGGAACACGCTCCCAAGCTTTCCCACGGCCAAGGAGGGCCGGGCTGGCTGCCCTAACGGTGAACTCCCAGGATCCTCCACCCGGTCTTAGATGTGGACAGACAGGAAGAGCGAGGGGACAGCTGCCCCACCCACCCACTGCTGGGATCCTGGCTCACGGGCTGGGCCTCAAAGAGAGGTGGGGCAGGGGCAGGACTTTGGCCCCGGCCTCCAGGCCTCCCCGGTCTCCTGCTGGGCTAGCCTGGGGCAAGGCTCTGCCCTGCTGGGCTCCAGAAGATCCTGCCGGCCCCAGTGGTGGGGATGTTCCAGATCCTCGTGGGCTCAGAATCCTGGGAATGTGCTGCCTGCAGATCCCCCACAGCCCGCGCTCCCCCGAGGCAGGGTGGGAGGTGGCTGGGCGGGTGAGGCTGCCGAGAGCCAGCCTGCTTCTGATTACCCGAGCCACGTCCGCTCCACAGCTCCCACCCTAACACGTCCCACCCTCTGAGCGCCTCCCCAGCTGCCTCTGGGCTCCAGCAACACGTGTGCAAACTCCCAATCGGCATGTGCTTGTTATTTCTTGAAAGAATCGTTGTCGTTCACTTGAAAACTCTAAATTTTTGAATAATGAAGGAGTGTAAGGTGGCACAATTGTGTTTGGTAGGTGAAACTTGATAGCTCATATACAAACTATTTCACTGAAAGCCAGTTGTGGTGGTGCATACCTGTAATCCCAGCAGGTGGGAACGGAGGGAGGAGGATTGCCGTGGATTCAAGGCCACTGTGGGCTACACAGTAAGCTCAGGACCCCTGGACTACAGAGCAAGAACCTGTCCCCATATATATAGACTTATGAATTTTAATATCTTCAAAGTTAAATGTGTTTCTTCTTGCTGTCACCTTTTTCAGAACCAACCAGGGAATCAAAAACTTGTGCAATTCAGTAATTGCAGGGACTTTACGTTCTGCAGGTGTTCTCTGGTTTTACGAGCATCTGATGGTTACGAGGGAGCTATTGACATCAACTTTAACATCTCAGATGATCCTTGGAAGGACGGTGCTGGGTAAACACGCCAGCTGCTGAGTACACACAGCGGGGTGTGCAGCTTGGCTCCAAGGTTCACTTCTGAGACTTTATGGGCCTGACTTCACGTACACCTTCTTCCCGGGCCCAGTGTGGACAGGGAGCTGCCCGACTCCTGTGCCCCCAGGGTGGCCGAGGCGGGTGGGAAGGCCAAGGCGCGGAGACCGATGGGCAGAAGACATGGCAGGGATCAGCTAGGGACAAGGGACTTCGGGCCCCGGATGGCCTTGCCAGTGGGAAGTTAGAAAGCGAGGCCTGAGCCGGCGGGGGCGGGGGGGTCCCCAGAGATGCCCTGGTGGCTTCTAGCCCTCAGAACAAGGAGTGAACACAGCTGGACCTGGGGCTGGGCCCTCACGGCCTGTGGCCTCGTGCCCAGCACTGCAGAACAAACGAAGTCATATATTTGGCCTCAGTTCCACGCATTGTGTGACCCTGTACACAGCACATATCTGTCATTTACTACATATGTACGACGTGCAAGAGACATGCATGTAAAACGGACATTTTAGTCACAAAACTTGGAGAGAGAGAGAGAGGGTGGATTAGACAGACCAATCAAAAAGCTGTCTCCTGTGTGAACCGGAACTTGAGGAGCAAATGACTGGATCCCCAGAGGGCCAGTGGTGGGCAGCAAGAGGGGTGAGGGTCTGCCCGGGGTCCTGGGCAGGTCTTCCCCCCACACCCAGGTGTGCTGCCAGCTGCTGCTCCGGTTCCTCTCCCCTAGGGGCCGAGCACAGTAGGACTGAGGCTGGTCTTTGGACACACAGCCCGCCTCCACAGGGACCCCCTGATCCCCCAGTGGAAACCAGCCCTGGGCAGACAGTGCAGGGCGAGCCCAGTGACTCACCACCGAACAAAGAACCCGCCGGAGTCAGCAGTAACAAGAGCCAGCGCCCTGGGGAGGGCCACGGGATCTACTGTCACCCGGTCTGCCACCCAAATCCCCAGTAAGCCAGCAGAAGGAGGATCCCGTTCCCTCCCGCAGAACCGCAGCGCCTGGCTCCGCCGCCCCCCCCCCCGCCCGCCCCCCAAAAAGAACCTGCCTGTCCGTGAGGAAGAGCCCATCTCCTGCCTCTCCCTCCCCACCCCCAAGTATTAGGGCACACTGGGCACCCTGTACCCAGGTAGGGGAGGGTACAGCCACGGGGGCTGCTCTTGCCTGCAGGGTAACACGTGTGCACAGACGCTGCCGGCTGGTGATAACGATGTGAGAAATGACCTGGGGAGACCAAGCCCCCGCCTCCTCCTGCCCACTGTCGCCCATGGCCCTGCGGGTGAGGGCCCGGCGCCCGCGAAGGGGGCAGCATGGCGAATCCCTACGCTGCCTACAGGTGTCCTCAGAAGGAGGCACACGCTGCGAGCTGGCAAAGGCCGAAACCTGCCGCTCCGGTAATGAGTTACTGCACAAGCTGAGAAGCAGCACCACACGGCCTCCAGGAAGGTCACAGAGGCCTACGAGCGCCAGGGGCGGTTTCGTTCTGTTTTGTTTTAGGGCACTAGAGACTGAGCCCAGCCCCTCGCATGGAGCTACCTCTCCAGCCCCCTTTTTTCCCTTTTGATTTTGAGGCAGGGTTTTACAAGGCCACCTTGTGCAGGACCGGCTGACATTGCTACCCTCCGGCCTCAGCCTCCCAGTGTGCTGGGGATTCCAGGGCTGTGCCGGCTAAGTGTTAAGGTTTTGGAAGATCTCAGTGACAGGCTGCTGAGTGGGGGTGGGGGGAGCATACACGCAGAGCCACGCATGCACGCAGAGCAGGCCTGGGGCGGTGGGCGGTGGCCACATGCCAGCTGGACTGGGCTGAGGCGGCCAAGGTTGGAGGAAGGCTGGACACTTCTTCCCCCTGCTCCCCAGCGGTCCCTGGGTCCGGGTCTGCGGTGGCCACACTACGGTCACAGCAGGCATGTGCGTGTCCTCACCCCTCCCTGCCCACCACGCTGAGGTACCTCCTCCCCGCCGGTATCAGGCAGCGGCAGCCCCCAGAGGGGCCTGTACAGAACCTGCCACCCCTCTCGGGAAGACCCTGTGCACGGGGCCCAGCTGAGGTGACCCACAGGTTCAGCTATAATTACCTCGATGAATTAGTGCTTCCCAAATAAACCCCCTTTATCTCGATTTTGGGACTTTCTCCTAACATCCTGTAGCCACATATGTGACCACTTCAGGGGCCTCCACAAGCCCACCATCCTAGGCACAGTGGCTGGTGGGCCCCAAAGTCCCAAAAGTCACTGCAGGAGTTGGCCCAGAGCCACCCAGGGTGAACAGGATTGGAAGGTCACCCGGAGGGCCTGCCCCAGCATTGCAGCCTGCACCGTGGGAAACTGATCCCTGGCAGAAACCACCCTGAGGTCGCACAGAGCCCAGGCGCGGGAGTCCACACCCAGAGGGACAGGGGACTCAACATGGCTGCCCAGGCCCCAGATGCTATCTGGGCTGGCCAGGCCGTGCAGCTGCCCTCTGGGACTGCATCTGAGCTTCCGGACACCTGGCAGATTGGCACACACCACCCGGAGACAGGCCCCCGCTGGCCCGGCCCCTGGCCCCGCCCCACTGGCCCGGCCCCTGGCCCCCTGGCCACCAGGTCTCCCGGTGGGAACTGGGGCAGACCTCCAGTCTGAACAACCAAGTACCTCCACGCCCCCACATGTGAGCAGGGCTGGCAGACTGGGGCCCCGGGCATCCTCCCCTCTGCTCACCGAATCTCCTTCCTGGAACCCTGCCCTGCGCCAGCTGCAGCCCTAGAGAGGCTGGGCCCAGAGTGGCTGTGGGCTGCCGGGTAGGCCCAGTCCCCAGCGCAGCAGCAGCAGGGCAGGAGAGCCCGGCAGGAGCTGGGACAACCCATGGCTAGCCCCCGTGGCGACTGCCTGTGCACACCAGCCACCCCCAGAACAGCTAGACTCAACACGGTGACCAAGTAACCACCTGTGCAGCCAGAAACGGCAGCACTCCGCCCCCCACCCCCCCTTCCCCCTTCCCCCTACCACCGCCCGCCCCCCGAGCCCGGCTGGCTCAGGTCTCCCGCCAGTGTGGGCGTTGTTCTGTTTCATCGTTTCTGTGGCACTGGAGATCGGGCCCAGGGCCTTCACGCTGACTTACGTCCCCAGCTCACTTTTAGCTTTTTATTTTTAGATAAGGTTAAGTTACCAACTCGCCAAGTTGCTCAGTCGTCCCTGCTGGGCTTGATCTTACAGTCTTCCTGCCTCGGCCTCCCAGAGTTCTGGGATTACAAACTTGCACCCCCGGGCCTGGCACCTGAGTACGGGCTTTAAGGGCAGGAGGGGGACACGTGGTAGATGGGAGGGGTCCATGTGGTGGGCCCAGAAGGGCTGTGCTCTGAGCCAGAGAAGCTGGTACTCTGCAGGCTCAGTGGCTGGGAGAGGACAGCCAGGCCACGAGGGGCCAGGGCGGAAAAGCCACCAAGGTCCCCACCCAGAACCAGGCACATCTCCAGCCTCCACCGCCCTCCGGTGAGGCCATCAGCCCGGAGCAGCAGAGGCTGTGGTGGTGCTGGGAAGGGCCGGGGCGGCAGGAGCGGGGGCCAAGAGCCAGAATGAGCTAGGGAGGCGTGGCAGGGGCAGGAGGAGGGTGGAGAGGGCAAGCACCGGGCAGGGCGTGGGGCTCTGGCACGGCCCTGGACACCAGCCCAGACTCCAAGGGAGACAACCGCAGGCTTTCGGGGGTGGGTTTTGAAGGCTTTGGCCCCAATGGCAGCCTCTGGCAGTGTCACGAAGGGGTCACGCCACGCGTCCCTAGGCCTTGGCCCTCAGAAAGGTCCTCCGGCACCGGAGGCATGTAAGTAAGGAACCACGAAGCTGAGATGCGCACAGGCCGCTCTGCAGACAGAGGTGGGAGAGGGGCGCAACGTTCTCACAGAGGCCCAGGCTGCACGGCATGCCGGCCCACACTGCCCACTCGGATCCAAGAACAGCGCTTCCTGCCCACTCTGGCTGTCCACCCCAGGTCACCTCCTCAGCCAGGAAACTGGGCATGAGGCATTGCGGTCAAAGCCCTTCAGGAACACACAAGGCCCTGGGCACAGGCCCTAGCCACCCACCAGGCATGGCGGGCGGGTCCTCCCCGAGGGCCACCTCTGCCCAGAATCCCCGCCGGCTCAGAAACTTCTGCCACCTGCAGGCCTTGGTTTCCGCTCTGCCCACACACCTCCCTGGCCCCGGAGAGCACGCCAGGCCCGTCATTATCACGCGGGCTTAGCTGTCCGCGGCCTGTGCCCCAGCGTCACCTGCTGACTCGTCACCAAGTCCCTGTGTGGCATGATGCCGTAGGAAGGCAGGCACCCTGACCGAGCCCGGGGTTTAGGACTGCCACTGGAAGACAATACCCCAGAGCGGACTGGGGGCCACAGGCCCGGGCTGGGGATGGAAGTGCCACCCAGCCGTCTGGGCAGGAGCCCTGGGGGGTACCCAGCATGGTCCACACAGGGCAGAAACGCAGGGCTCGCTGGAAATGGTGCGCACGCCTGTGCTGCCAGTTATGCAAGAGGCTGAGGCGGAAGGTTCGGCGGGTGCAGGTGTCCACGAGCAGCCCAGCACCAGGGTTTGGATCTCATGTGTGTGGACGTAGTGGGGCAGCTGTGGAACCCTGCGGGGCTGGGAGCTGAGCCTCCTGCAAGGGGCAGGTGCTGGCGCTTGGAGAGAGTATGTCAATTCCTTTAGATTGGGAGGGCCCAGGGCAGAGTTTTAGGGGTACCCACCTTGGGTGTGACAGGCCCAACGGGCAACCTGAGCTAAGTAAAAGAAAGAAAAAGACACATTCTTACAGCGTCTTCCTGGGAAAGCTCTGGCCTCCCTGAGTCCCCAGACATCCTGGCTCCTGCCTCTCTGGGCTTCTGTCCACAAGGCCTTGAGCGCTCTCCAGCCTCTGCGTGGGCATCCACCGTGCCTGGCTGCCCATGCATGGACTGCGTGAGCCCTTCTGAGACTGTGAGCTAAAATAAACCCTCCCTTCCTCAAACCAGCGCCCGGCATTTTGTCCCAGCGGTGAATAACTCAGACCCTGGCAAGACGGAGACGCCTAAGCTAAAGAACAAAACCAAAAAAATGTGCCCAGGCTGGTGAGTCCCCTTCCTGCTGTGCCACTAGCGAGAGCAGCCCCCGAAGGGCCCGAAAGCAGATAGCTGCCATCCAGGAGCCGGGCCTCTGCTGCCCTCAGGCCAACAGCCTGGTGGCAGGTGCTCCCTGGCAGGCTGGCACAGCACCCTGCACGGTGCTGGGTGAGGAGCAGGCTCGGCAGCCATGGAGGGAGGGATGGCCGGACGGGCCACGAAGGACGCACAGGATTTAGAGAAGAGGCCACGCGGGCCACGTGAGCACCACGCACAAGGCTCAGTTGTGCAGACAGGGAAGGGCGTGAAGGCCGCAAAAGACCCTGAACAGCGAGGAGGGTGCTGCTGCCAGGAGTGAAGATGCTCCCACGGTGGGCAGAGGCGAGGGGAAGGCCCGAGGCTGACAGCGAACCATCTCCCGGGCAAGAGGAAGTCGTAAAGTGCTTCCAGAAGCAGAATGGCTGGGGCTGGAGGACGAGCACAGTGGCTAGAGTACCTGCCTAGCGAGGGCAAGGCCCTGAGATCAATTCCCCAGCATGGCATAAGACGGGTATGGTGGCACACGTCTATAATCCCAGCACTTAGGAGGCTGAGGCAGGAGGATTGTGAGTAGCCTGGACTACACAGTGAGTTCATGACCAGCCTGGACTACAGAGTGAGGCTTTATTACCAAAAAGAAAAAAAAAAGTGGCAGCAGAACAGCTTTGGGAAGGTCACCCAGCAGCCTTGGGGGCACCAGGGACACCCACTGGGGAGGCAGAGACGCCCAGCAGGAGCAAATTCAGGAGAGGCCAGGCCGGGTGCCACAGAGGAGGCCACGGGGGACAGAGAGGCGCAGCCCTGGACCCGGTGGGGCCTGGCAAGTGCAAACACAGAGGAACAGCCAGTGAGCAGTAAACACTGTGGAGGGGCAGGGTGGCCAAGCAGGGAAACTGGAAGGAACGGAGCTGTGGGGGCATCGGAGAGGGTGGGGGACCAGCGCCATCACAGAGACCAACGGGCAGGGATGGAGGGCCCCATGGCCATGGAAAGGAAGGGCTTAGGGAGAAGCCTTCATCGTCCAGCTCTTCCCCCTAGACATCCCCACACCTGACCACGGCCACGTGCTGAGCCAGGTGACCATCGTGGAATCCAGCACCTTCCCAGAGCCACAGGGCCCTGGGTCCTCAGCCCACCCACGCCTGTGGAGGAGGTCCCGATCGGTGCAGCCGGGGGTCCTTGACCTGATGGCCCCACTCAGGCTCAAAGGAGGAACCAGCCAACCAGGCTTCCAACCCTGACCCAGCTCCCCTTAAGGGCCCTAAGCAGCTCCGGCTCCCCCGCTCCCCCTCCCTGGCAGCTGACTCCCCGCCGTGACCCCCAGCATGAGCACAGTTTCAATGAGGACAAAGGAATGTTGTCCAGTGCCCAAGTAAACAGGCAAGGGCCGGGGGCTGGCCTGGCCACTGCCCGCAGCGCTGCCCGGAGGTATAAGAGGCACTGTGGCACGAGCCACCACGGACCCGGACACCAGATCCCCACCTCAGACCATGGAGCTGCCTGGCACCCTGGCCCTGGCCCTGGCCGTACTGGTCTCCAGCTGCCACTGTGGTGAGCAGGGTGGAATCCCAACACCTGTGCCCATGGCTTTGGCCCTCTACGGAGACGTAGCAGGCCCCAGAGAGATGAGTGTGCCCACCCAATGGCATGGGTGGACATTCGCATCCTAACCCTTGCAGCCCAGGCAGGGACAGGCTCCCGGGGGTCAAGAGGCCTGGGGCAGCCTCTGAGCTTGGACCTCCCTCCAAAGCCTCGGGCACCGGCAGCCCAGAGCACGCCCTTCGTGTGGCAGACAACCCTTGGGAAAACCGGTGCCGGGGCGGAATGGCCTTGGTGTGTGTCCTCCCGAAAGAAAGAGGAAGGGGGAGGGGACGGGAGAGGAAAGGGGGTCGCACCTGCCCCGGAACGTAACCTGACCGCACGTCTCGACTGCAGCAGCTTTCCCCACTTACTCTGGGAGAAGACAGGTTTTAACAAGCTCTGCAAACTCACCTGTAAAGGTCCCTAGCACACAGACGCAGGTTTCACGGCCTGAGGGGGCTGGAAATAGCGCGTTTCTCAGGAGACACAACAGGAGTTAGTGAGCGCAGAGATCGCGGCGCTGTTAACGCTTCCAGCACATGCTGAGCTCATGTCTGTTGTTCCCAGCCCGTTTACATACGGTCCTTTCCATTCTTACAACTCAGTGTAGTAGAGGTATTGTCCCCATTTTACAGATGAGAAAACTGAGCTACAGAAACGTAAGTATTGCTGACATCGCGGGTGAGAAAGCAGGGCCTAAGTTCTGGGGGAGTGTGGCTCGGAGCGGCCACTTTGAGCAGGGTCAGAGTTGGCACAGGGAAGCAGAGAACTCGAAGGGGAGATCTGAGCTGGGGGGAGCGTGGAGTCCAGCCAGAGGAAGGGATGGTGACGTTTCTCCGGTCCTGCACATCCGGGGAGCCCTCCAGCTACAGGGAGCGCAGGACAGGAGAGGCGTCTGAGCCGAGCGGCCGCTCCTCACACCACACGTGCACCCGTCTTCAGGCTAGGCGTGGGCACCGTGTGCTGGGTGTGACTGGCAGACCTGGTGCTGCCTGCCCTGTGACAGATGGCAGGCAGCTCCTGAGCCCAACCTCGGACCTCGCTTCAGGCCCCTTCCTCCTCCCCAAAATCCCACCTCATACTTCGCCTAGAACCCCACAGAGGGAACCGTGGCCGCCCCAGCCCCAGGGTCCTGCCGGAGGCCCAGCAGGCCACAAAAGCCGGCTGTTCCCAAGGACTCCCACAGCCCGGCTCCCTCAGTGGTACCACCCGGCCAAGGGCAGCTGGCCTTGCCGACCTGTGGGCCTCCCGTGCCCCCTCCAGACTCGCCACGGGTCTGTCCCCGCGTTCAGAAGGTCGTGTACAGCTTCCTCACGGGGACCCTGTCCAGCTACGAAGACGCTGTCCAGCCCTTCCAGCCCGACCAGGACATGAAGGCCGCGGGCGCCAAGATGAAGACTCTTGTGGACACCCTCCCCCAGAGGACACGGGAGACCATGGGAAAGCTCGTGGTATGTGTCAGGGTGGCGGCCAGGGTCAGGTCAGGGTCGGGGCGGAGGCCAGCGTTCGGGTCAGGGTCAGGATCAGGGTGATGGTGACAACTAGAGTCATGGCTCCCAGGCGCCCCGCTGCAGGCTAACCCCACGCTGGGCTCCTTTCCTAGAAGAGATGGCTGTCCCCAGGCCAGCAGGTACTGTCACTGTCTCCTGGCACTGCTTCTTTTTTTCTGTTTTCTTCCTTTCTTCCTTCCTTCCTTCCTTCCTTCCTTTCTTTCTTTCTTTCTTTTTTCTTTTTCTTTTTTTGGAGACAGATCTCACCACCGCACCCAGGCTACCACCAGACACCTAGGCTCAAGTGATCCTCTACCCCGGCGCCCCACGTAGCTGGGGCTACAGGTGTGCACCCCATCCCTCCCTGGCCTGTGTGCAGGGGGGACAGAAACGAGAATCGCAGACTCCCCCAGGCGCCTCCACCTGGCCCCCACTTCTGCGGTCGCCTCCTCGGCGCCGAAGTTCACGCTCCACTCTGCTTGGCTTTCCTTTCTTTCTCTTAGGAAAAAATCTTAAAATCCAATCTGTGTACTTAGAGCTCACAGACCGAAGCTGCAGGATCTGAAGCGGACCATCATCGCGGCCTCGGGCACAGCCCCTTGCCCTGTGCAATAAACCACAAGCACACAGCCGGCTCCTCTGCCTCCTCTGTACCCACATGCTGGGGGCGACGCCAGCCCCCACCAGGCGCAGGCTGGCCGGGCCAGAGGGGACCGCAGGCCCTGCCCTGGGGCCCAGCACTTGCCTCTGGCACCCTCCCTCAAATCCCCTTTCCTCCAAGGAGTGGGCCACCTACTTGGTACCCTGGCCTGGCCGCCCGCCAGACTCCTGGGCCCCTCTGCATCGCCCCCCACGCCCTCCAGGCCCTGAGCCGGATACCCCAGGCGAGGTCACCAGCACATTGCTCCATATGCCCGGGCCTGTCAGTGCCGCCCTCACCCTAAGATCCCAGCCTCCTCATGCCTGCCGCCCCACCCCGCCCCGTGCCCCCAATCCCCCTCTCCCACCCCTGCCCTTCCTCTCCCTCACCCCTGCTACCCCACCCCAGCCTCTTTCCAACCCCCAGAGCCTCCTCCCCAAACCTGCTCCCGCACCCCAGCGCCCGCCCACGCCCACCCTCACCTCTGCACCGTCACCCCGCCTGCGAACCGCCAGCCCCTGGACGCGCCCCAGGGGGTCTGCGCCGCCCACCGTCTGCCCCGTGCGCGCCGGCCACCAGGGGCGGTGTGGCCCGTTGTGCATCTCCGCTCTCGGCGCCCTGGGGTCGTCGGGATTTGGGATGCGACCTCTGGGGGTGAGGGAGCTCCCGAGGATTAAGTCCAGGGCTTTGTGCTGAGCTACATCTCCAGCCCGTTTTTTAGTTGTTTTTGATTTCGCGAAATCACCCAGGCTGGGCTGACCTCCTAACTCCCCGCCTGGGCCTCCCAGAGTGCAGGGACAACGCCACCCGCGGCTCCAGGGGGAAAGCGGGCAGCGTGGAACCACGCCGTGGCCATCGGGCCGCCAGCGGGTCGGGTCGTGTGGCGACCTCTGGCCTGCAGACCCCGCTGGCACCGCCCGCCTGTGATGGCCCTGGGGCGCCCACCCCGCTCCCTCCTTCCGTGCGCCCTCCCACGGCGGGACAGTCCCACGCCCACCCGCGACTCCTCGCCCGGCGGACCTCGCCCTGAGCGGGCGCACTGCACGCTGCCTGGGAAGGCGGACTGGCCTGGGGGCATTCCAGCCCGCCAGGCCAGCCGGGAAGGGCCAGCCTCGCCCCTCGCCCCTCGCCCCCTCGCCCCTCGCCCAGGCCCGGCATCCACGGGGCCGCGTGGGGGCATCCCCGGCCGCCCTGGGGGGCCCACCCAGGTGAGGTCTGTTCACATGCATCCGGGTCCAGGGCCGGAAAGGGCTGAGGGTTTAATCACCGGTTCATCGCCCGGGAAATATTTCCCTTGGGCAAACGCCTTGCAAGGGAGGGTGCAAGCCCGCAGCAGCCCGTGCCAGGCTGCGGGGGAGCGGGAATGCCAGCTATGGCCCCGAAGGAGCCAGGCGCTGACTGCACCCAGGACAGTCCCTCACTCGGCAGGCCCACCCGGCCACGCTTGCCCGGAGCCTGGGGCACCAGGGCCTTTTACATTCAAAGAAGGAAGAGGAGGAGGCCCCAGAGGAGCCGCCACTCGTCCTGCATGAGCTGTGGTCCTACCCGGCGGCTGCCCACTACCACAGGGAAGGACAGCCGCCTCCGGGCACCAGCCCGGGGAGCTCGGGAAGAAAGATCTGACTGAGCATCGCAGTGGACAAAAAATGACGAAAAACAAGAAACAGAAACGCCTTTTTAGCACTCAGCTTGTTTTAACACTGGGGGTGAGGGGGTTCAGCTCTGCCTGTGGCTGAAGAGGGGTGGTGACTGTCCCGGCCTCTGTCGCGGCCTTGCGAGGCCCAAGGACCCAGCCTTGGCCACCCTCACTGCCCGCTTTGCCAGAAGAAAAACAAAGCTACAGTTTGAACCGCACACGGACACAGCCTGGGCTGGTCTGGCCGCGAAGGCCCTGTGACTCACCAGGCAGGAAGAGGGCAGAACCAGCCGCAGTCAGCTTCATCTGGATGGTGCAGCAGAAACGTGGGGCTGCCAGCTGACACGGGTGTGCGGTTTCCAGGCCTGCAGGACTCCAGAGGAGTCCTTCGGCTTGGAGTACTCTGGGCATAGGCCCTAGAAAGGTGTCGTTAGGGACGGTCCCCAACAGGCTCACAACAACTCACAGCAACTCACAGGCTCACAGAAACGCCTAGAACTACCGCGAGGATAGTCACAGCCATCAGCCACCCCACAGAGGCCTATGAATAAACCAAAGCCACAGAGCTCCAGCTGCAGCCAAAGCAGAGGACAGAGCCGGCCCAGGGAGCACAGATGCCACACGGTGCAGGTGAGCCAGCCGGGCCAGACCTGCCTCGCCACTGCCAAGTCCAGGTCTAGCCCGGACATAGACCTCTTGAAGTTCTGGACCCTGGCACATAGCCAGCCCACACACTCAACTCTAGCACCCCTGGGCACTCTGCAGGCTCCTGGCACGGGCCGAGAAGGGGCAGGGGAAGAGCAGGCCTCCGGGCAGTGGGCCCCATGGCAGTGTCGGGATCTCTCTCAGAGTCCTGTCAGCCATCCTGGGTCAGCCCCCCCTGCCCCACAGCCCACGACAGGGCAGCCCAACCTGGAGCCTGGGCACTGCGAGCAACCTCCACCTGGGGTTCCCGTGGCTGCTGTAACAAATACCTGCAGAGAGAAAAAAGTGTGCTGGAGCCCGAGGTGGCCGGCCGTGGCCGGAAGCCCAGCTAGCCGAGGCTCGGGGAGCTGCAGCTCGGCTGTGGGGGTTCAAAGTCCACCTCCCTCCTTACCCCAGCTTCAGGGTTAGCGCTGCAGTGCTGGCCAGTCCCCCAGAGGGGGACGCCTCCCAGGCCTTGTCAGCCGCCCCAGAAGGACTCCGGGGCTTCATCTGGCCCCTTCCCTGATCGCCAAACCACCAATCAGCCTTGCGTTTTGCCTCCTGCCTCCCCAGCTGCTGCTGGTCTCCTGCGTGGCGGCCCGGGGGGCTGGCCTCCTGCACCACCATGCTCTAGGGCAGCAGGACGAGCCTGGCTCTTGTTGAGGGAGGCGACCAGCTTGGTGAGCCAGCAGAAGGCACAGTGTGGCCTGTGCTGCCACACATCTGTACACCCAACCCCGCAGCGCGGGACCTGGGACGTGCACGCACTGGAAGTCAGCCGTGCCCGGCGGTGCAGGCCTGTCATCTCAGAATGCCGGGAATCCGAAGCAGGGTTGCCAACTCGAGCACAGCCTGGGCAGATTAACAAGTTAGGGAGACCTTAAAATCAAAAAGAAGCTGGGAACACAGGTCAGTGTGAAGGCTCGGACTCGTGTCCCAGTGCCACAGAGGGCACAGGAGTGCTCACAATTTATTGAAAATTCACCCAAAGCAGGCACCGGCACTTCTGTTTGCTAAACCTGGGCACCAGAAAGCTCCGAGGAAACCCAGCTTCAAATGCTTCCCGGCCGCTGTGTCCACCCGTCCCCCACTAGGCCCCATTCCCTGAGGGTCCTGGCTGCCCTGCGTGGGCTTCTCTAACAGGGAGGCTCCGGGAAGGTGTGGCCTGCATTCCTGGGATCTTGTGGGGCCAGCAAAGGGAGGAGAGACCCCAGTGTGCACCGTGTGCATCTGTCTCAGCCCCGGTGAGCGTCACCACCGGGCAGGAACCTCAAGCGGTTCCAGTGTGCCACGCACACATGCTCGGAAAAGGCATTGACGGAAGTCTTCAAAGTTTCTTTCTTTTAATCAAGAAGGAGGTGAAAGGAGTGATGGGGAAAGGGAAAAAAGAGGCAGGAGGGAGTGTGGGGGGTCTTCCTGCTGACCGAAACCTGCAGAGGGAGAGGGAACAGAGGCAGGGCCTTAGCCCCTCAAGACACTACCACCCTGGGAAGCAAGGGGCGCAGACCCCAGGGCTGAGCGGAGGAGAGCCTGTGCGGGGTTAGTGCTTTTTGGATGGGTAGGGCCCCTGCACCCTGTGCCCTGTAGCTGCCAAAGCCCTCAGCAATAAACACAGGGCAGCTGGGAATGCAGGTGTCTGCTTCCTGTAGCACAGACCTGTCATTTCCCAGCTCAGAACAATGCCCAGAGAACAGCTGTGAAAACAACCTTCAGAGGGGGCTCCTGGTGCGTCCAGCACACAGCAGGACCGTCCTCTCGCCCCAGGGGACACCCAGACAAACCCCATGTTCAAGAACTTGGAGTCTGCTCCACTTTGCTTGTGTCTGGATGGACTTTGTCCCTGGGGTTCCACGGGGCAGGTCTGAAAGGGGGCTCGAGAAAGGCGGGTATCCATCAGAGCACAGAACGTGGGAGGCCAGGAGAGGACTGTGTGTCCCCGTGACATCCAGGGAGCCACCAGGAGGGGACACAAGGAGGCCCAACCTTTCCAGCCCCCCAGCTTCAAGCCTTTTCCAAGAATATAAGCTACCACGGCCATTATGGAAATCTACAGGGAGCTTCCTCAAAAGGCTAAAAGCCGCTAGGCCCACTGTAATCCCCGCGCTCCCAGAGGCTGAGGCGAGATTGCAAGTTGGGGCCCAAGCTGTGCAACTTAGCAAGACTGTCTCAAAATAAGAAATAAAAATTCAGTCCAGTGTGAAAGCCCTGGGCCGACCCCGCCGGGGCCAAAAACCAAAAACAAAATCCCGCACCCTCTTTCCAGCACCTACTCTTTGGGAGGTACCCAGAGGGGCGAGGGTGGGCTGTTCCACAGAGCCAGCTGACGTGCCACGGACAGATAACTGGGAAAACAAAACTCAGCATATGTTCAGAGTGGAGTGTCACTCAGCCCCATGAAGACCTGAACCTTGTCATTTGCAGAAAAACGGATAAATCTAGAATGTTTCCTGTGGAGTGGGATAAGCCAGACACAGAGGGAAAAAAAAATAATCTCACGTTCTCCCTCACATGTGGAACCTAAGGAGGGTGCTAAAGGAGCAGAGGGGAGAGGGGACAGGCATGGGAGGGGGGACAGAATCCCAGTACACTGCATGCACGGCCACCCCAAAGCCAGGGATCCTGGGGGGTGGGGGGGCGACCGCGGGGTCAGCACAGGCACCAACCCGACCAGAAACCCTGTAATTTGTATAACCAACAGGCACTCCTGAGAAAGGCAACCCAGGACTAGGACAGCCCCTTCCTGGACAGAGCAGGTGCCCGGCGGGGCGGGGCCTGAGGGCTGGGACTGGCCCCTCTCCCGTGGGACTCCCCTGCCCCCTTCCCTAAAGCCAAGCAGTGGGCTTCCGGGCTGCAGGAGGCCCTCCCCCAAGTCCTCCCCGGCCGGCCCCGCTGAGGGGGGTTCGCCTTCCTCCTCCTCCTCTTCTTGGAAACTTGGGCAACTCCTGATCACATAGGAACAACTCAGACTTCTCTCTCTCTCTCTCTCTCTCTCTGAGTAGGTAAAGGGCTTCTGGGGATGGAGCCCAGGACATCTGCATGAGTTACAACACTAGATCCCCCCTCCATTTATTTATTTATTTATTCTTCATTTTATTTTTTTCAAGACAAGGTCTCGCTCTGGTTTATTCTGGCCCTGAACTCGCTATGTAGCCCACGCTGGCCTCAAACACACAGTAATCCTCCTGCTTCAGCCTCCCAGAGAGCTGGGATTGCGGGCGTGCCTCCAGCCCAGCAAGCTCAGCTCTGGTGGGGGCGGGGGGCTCCCCTGGAGCTAGGCTCCCGTTCTGACCGGGCCTCCCTCTCATTCTTGTGTCAATTGTGGGCACCGGCACTGCCCCACTAGCCCCCCAGGACTGGCCACTCTGAGGCCCAGCCTAGCAGGCCCTCCCAGTCCCTCTGGGACCAACCCCTCCTTCTGCTGGAGACACACCCAAGTCATCCCTTCCGCCTGACCCACGACCCATGCCCCTCCCACCCTCTTAGGCACAGGCTCTGCCCACCACCCGCCCTCCCTTCACGCTAGCTTCCTGCGCTGGGGGGCCGGGCCTGCCGGGGACAGGGGTCCACTCAGGCAGCTGGCCACCGGGGTGCTGCCCCTGGAAGGCGTCGCCAGGGCCCTTGGGACGCTTGTTAGTCCAGTCTACACAGCTCTTAGCAAAGAGCCCTGGCCGCTCCTGGCATGGGATGCCCCCACGCCCACCATCACACAGTATCCTTGCAGGAACCATGCCCGCTGGCACCAGGCCCGGGACCTTCAGGACCGTGAGCTACATAAACCTCTTTTCTTCACAAAGGGTTCAGGCTCCAGCACTTTGTTTCGGCAACATACTACCCTGGAGGGGAGTGGGAGGGCTCAACCCTGGAGCTGCTGGGCCAGGCTAGGAGGCCGCCTCTGCACCACTACCGCTGTGCCAGACAGGCGGGGCAGCGGGGCGCCCCCAGCTCAGCATGCCCCAGCGACCGCCCCGCGTCCCGGCCCCTGGCCAGCGCCCTAACCACGCTCTGCCTCGGTTTCCTTTCCATAAGGTGGAGAAACTTCCAGGCCAGCCACTGGTCGGGCTGGGCTAAGAGAAACCAACGGCCCGCAGGCAGAGGGCCACGGTCACACGGCGCGGGCACTGGGGACCCTCCTCACCTGCACCGAGGCTTCCCATGGGACTCAGACCATCTCCAGAGCCCAGAGGTCCCCTTGGTCAACGCCTGACTGCACCGGCAGGCTGGAATCGCCCTCGCTGGCCGGCATGGCCATCCCAGGCTCGGAGAGGGCAGCCCCTGGTCACTCACTGGGTGGTCTCCCTGGGGGGACATTCCTTTCTGGTACCTTCTGCCCAGGGGCCGCCTGGGCGCCCTGAGGTTGGGGACACTCCCTTGACCGTTCCTCCGGGCACCTGCCGTCAACACAGACACCCAGCTCCAGGGACTCGCTGTGAGGTCGCCTCCAGCCTCGGCCTCCCGGTACTGAGGGCACACCTCTGCCCTTCACCTCTCCTGCCTCCTTCAATCACAAGCAGGAAGCGGAGGCGGCACCACAGCGTCCCCAGCCGAGCGGGGCCCCAGGCAGGAGGCAGGGCTGCCGCCTGACAGACGGAGCCCACCCTGAGAGTGGAGGGTGAGCTGGCCCTCGCTGTCCATCGAGCCCCCCGCCGCCAGGCGGCTGCCCCCGGTGGCTGCGATCAGCACCCTCCTGGACAGCCTCACTGGACGCCCTCCCCAGCATCGTGGGCTGCGTGGGCGCCCTCCTCCTCCTCCTCTACGGGCAGGACGTGGCCCGTCCTCAGTCCCCCGTCCCTGGACACGGGCACTGGCAGGTGCGTGGGCCACTCGCCTGCCCGGGTCAGCGTGCCCCTCTCCCCTTTCGGACGGCCTCGGGATGCAGAGAGGTTGTTCGCGTGGACCGGACCTGGCAGGCCGGCTGTGCTCCGTCCTTTGTGGTGGAAACCCTTGCCCACCCCCAAGGCTGTGCATCCCCCATGTCCCCTATGTCTCTTGGCACTCTGCCTAGGGACACCCGGCACTGTAGCTGTGTCAAAGAAAGAGCAAAGGTCACAGGGCCGCCACCCCCACAGGCCACAGCAGAACCGATGGGGACATGGTGGCCCACGTCCGGGTGGCCCTGGTACCCCAAGGATACCTGTGGCCTCACCGGAGGCTGATCAGGCCGCACTGATGAAACTGCACAGGGTCCCCACAGGGGGCACCGCCTTCCAACACAGGCTGGAGAGCCCGAGATGGGCACGATGCCCGCTGACCAGCCTTCTGTTACCACGACAGCATACCTGAGACCATTCACTTAGAAAGAGGAAAAGTGGGGCTGGGGATGGCTCCGCGGTTACAGCGCTGGCCTGGTAAGCATGAAGTCAAGTTCTAAGTGACAGAGTTCGATTCCCCAGCACCACATAAACTGGGAGCGGCGGTGCACGCCTGTAATCCCAGCACTCGGGAGGCTGAGGCAGGAGGATTGCCGTGAGTCCAAGGCCAGCCTGGGCTCCGTAGTGAGTGCGAGACCAGCCTGGGCTGCAGTGCAAGCCCCTGTCTCAAAAGAAAAAGAAAAAAGTTTATCTTGGACAGTCTCTTGCACAGCCGGCCCACCTGCCGCTTGGGGCCTCTGGAGGGCAGTAGCGCGACAAGCATGGCGGAGCCCACTGCCTGCCTCGGCTGGGCGGCAAAAGGCGAAGGGCCGCGGTCCCACAATGCCTCTGGAGAGGCCGCTGGGCTCTCTGGACGTCCCCCAGGCTCTGCCCACCTGACACCTCTGGGCCAATGGGGGCGACGCAGCATCAAGACTGACCAGGCCCGCCCAGTGTGGGTGTGAGGCCGGCTGCGCGAGGCAGACCGCCCTTCCTGCCCCACCGGCTCCTCCTGCTCTGGCCTGCAGGAGCCGCACCTCCCCTCTTCCCCCTGAAGTTTCCCTTTCACTGTGGTTGTCCACGCATGCTGTTTGCGGGACGTGTGCATCGGCCTTCCAGGCCTCCCTCGCCCGCTCCAGGCCCTTCACACGCTGGGCTGGCCTGGCCCGCCCGCCGGGGGCACTGGAGGACGCACTTCTGTCCCTCCTCCTCTCCGCTGCGCCCGATTGGGAATGCGGGGACAGCATCATGCCTTCCCAAGCCCAGGGCCACAGATAGGCCCAGGGCCCCTCACTTTCCAGACGGACAGGATCCCGAGCAGGGAGGGCAGAGACATAGGGAGCCACCAGGCCGAACAAGACGTCGGGACTCGGCCTGTGCATGACGCTGGCCACTCCGGGACTCAGTCGCGCCTGTGGCTTCTTCTCGCCCCAAGCCCATCTCCCACTCCAGGGGCAACCCATGGGGCTACCCAGAGCAGTGGACGGGTGCACGTTTCCACATGCCAGACTCGCCGCTGAGCCTGTCCGGTGCCCAGGGGACAGGATGACCACGGTCACATGGGGGTGTCATGATGACTCATGCCCTGGTCACCTCTTGGTCCCCCTGTAATCATAGGGAAAGGATAGTCGGGCTGACTGGCCACACTTGTCCCGTGGAGACAGAGAGTACAACTCCTGCAGGGGGGACATCCTTGGGGATCAAGTGCCCAGGGCAGGGGACCCTCGGCCACATCTTCTGCTAAGGTTTGTCCCCCAGAGCTCCTATGCTGGAGGCTTAATTCCTAGTGCTGCGGCCTTTCAGCTGGTGGGACCAGGCAGAGGCAGGGACTGTCAGGCAGGTGTCCTCGTAAGAGACCTGTGTCCTCCAGAGACCAGTCCAGCCTCTCCATCTGGGCTCGATTCAGCCTCCTGGGGGGCCACTCACTCTCCAGGGCTTGACCTGCGTGCTAGAGTGGGCTGGGGCAGGCCGGCCTCCCTCCACTCAGCCACTCCTTGGCCTCCTCTCACCAGGTTCCTCTTCCCCACAGCCCACTTCCCTTCCTGCTTCTCCATGAGGTATCCCAGCATGAGGCCCTCATCCTGGGCGGAGCAGACACTCACACCCTCCAGGACTCCTGAGCTGCAGCCAACAAAATCTCTGTGCTTTATTCCTTACCCAACCTCAGGCATTTGGCTGTAGCAAGCACCCAAAAAGCTGGACCAAAACTCTCTTGGAGTGGTGGCAGGTGTTAGCGCGTCTGGAGTCTTTGAGTCACTAGCCTGGGCTCTATGCACCCTGCGAGCCAAAGGCCTCAGTCCGCCCTCACCCAGCCGGTGGCAACCTGGCGCAGCTCGGGTGACTCCGCTCCCTCCCAGTGTCACCAGTAGCATCTGGAAACAGGGAGGCCCACGCCAAAAGGTCACACAGAGCGAGGCGGCGCTCCCGCTGATCCTGGTGGCACACGCTGAGCACCCGGGTAGTCGTCATTCCAACAACCGCCAGAAGCGCTTTGGGCTTCACCCCGAGGAGTGATGGCATGTAAGTATGTGTGTGTGTGTGCATACGTGCACGCCCCTGTGTGTGTGTGTGTGTGTGTGTGTGTGTGTGTGTGTGTGTGTGTGTGAGGTGCTGGGGATCCAGCCCAGGCCCTTCGCACTGAGCTACAGCCCCAGCCCGTTTTCATTTTGAGACAGGGTCTCACAGAGTCACGACGACGCTGTTCAGGCTTGAACCTGTGAGGTTCCTGTCTTGGCCTCAGGCAGCTCCGGGGCTGTAGCGTGCACCACCACACCTGGCTGAAGATTTCTCTTTTGTTAAAGTTTTAGAAATAAATCTGTGTAAAGAAGAAAAAATATCAAACAGAAGAGTGGCAAGGATGGCCCAGGTGTCGACCCAGGTTGCTGTATCCACCAAAATTATCCCTGAAAATTGATGGAGAAGTAAACATTCTTCATGACCAAGAATCCCTAAAGAAATTTGAAACCACTAGCCCAGCACTGCAGAAAGTACTTGAAGGAATCTTTGAGAGAGACAGAGAGACAAGCAGCACCAAAAAAATACAGAAGAAAGGATGTATCTAAAGAGAAAGTGTAACAAAAAAAATAGATTGGTATTTGAATCATTTGATTGGTATCCTTCTAAAGCAGTACCAACTGTCTCATAAAAATCTGTGAATCTTCCCCCATAATTATTGTCTTTAATAGTACATACGTTTGCAAAGCATAATGATTATATGTAACATAGGGAACTGGTATAAAATCTTTTAAAATATGTGTGCATGAAGTTAGGGATGCATGAGTAGGTAAAACGATAAACCAAATCTGGTAAAATGTTAGTAATTAGTGAAACGTGAGTAAACAATTTATGAAAGTTAAAAAATTCTGAAATACCTAAGCATGCCACTCTATTGCTTTAAGTGTAGTGTACTTACGTGATACAGATTTTAGTTCATTTAATGTAGCAATTCGATATAGACTAAAGCCCGTTTAATGTAGTGATTCACTCATTTGGTCTTGGATGAAAGTTTATCCTAAGAAAACTGATTGATGTAATGATAACCTGAATATCTTTTGAATGTACAAACACTTACCTTTCAGTACTCAGCTAAGGAATTTGAATTTTTTCTCTTTTTCTTTCTCATGTTTTTTAGCCTTATGAATTTCATTGTTATAGTTCTTTTCTTATGTAGACTGGTGGGTGAAATCACATTAAAGAATCTCAACAAAGATATAGTAAGATACAGAAGAAAAAAAAAAAAAAGGAACTTTCGGCAACTCGTCCCAGTAAAGGGCTCTGCTGGGCCCAGAGAAGAGGCATCAGGATCTGGCCACTACGGCCCATTCTATGGGTGGGAAGCTGAGCTAATAAGATTGTGATTTGAATGATAGTGAGTCAGATGCAGAAGATTAAATATGTTAAATATTGCATGGTTTCTCCGATTTGGGAAACCCAGAACATAGGCATTCTGTAAAACCACATGGTGTGATAGTGGGAGTTAGAGGGGGACAGGAAGTGTGTGGGAGGGCCAAAAATGGGAAGGGGTTGTAAGGTTGATGTGATATATATGTGCACAGCATACTCAAGTTCATTGTTAACATTGTGTATTGCAGATATGTATTAATAAAAATGGTGGAGGAAGGAGAGGATGGCCCAGGGCTGGAGCAGAATGGCCAGCCTGACAGCGGAGCGACTCACACGCAACACCCCTGCTCAGCGTCCCCCGCCTCTGCCCGCCTGCCTCAGGTCCCGCAGACAGGAAGACGACGACGCGTCAGCAGGCCCAGCCCCTCCTGCCCTGCACATGTGGCCCCCAGCTGCCTCTGGCCAGGCAGAGGAAGGGGACCCGGGAAAGATGCTCTGTGACCTGAAGCCTGAGATCAGGGCCCAAGTGTGAAGACAGCCAGCAGGAAAGAAGACCCCACCCCACTTCCTGGGTGCCGTCCAGGGCCTCATATCCAGCCCAGGACCCCTGGAGCTGCTCCCCAAGGTGCACCCTGCGGGGTGGTGTTCCTAGGAACCATCCGTGCTGGGTGTGGCGACACAGAGCAGCTGCAGCTCAGACCTGGGTCCCTCGGGAGCCCTACAGTCCTGCAGCCGGCCCATCCACCTGCGCCCCCCCATCCCTCACCAGAAACTGTCCCTCCTTGGCCAGTGCCGGCTCCCATAACAACACTTGGACACTATGTGGGGCTGTCCCCTCCGCTGAGGTACAGAGCAGCCCCACCCTTTGTCCTCCGTGCCCCTCAAGGATAGGCTCAGGCACCATCTGCACCATGACCAGGCCCTGGCATCCCGCACTGCCTCCCCAGCAGCTGGGTGTGGCCGGCCCAGGGAGCCTGGCTCCCTTAGAAGAGGGCCTCGAAAGCAGAAGGAAACAGAGCCCCGGCTGCACGCCATGTCCCCGCAGCGCCCCACCCGCAGCCTTGGGGACCCTGGGGAAGGGCTACCCGTCTGGCTGCCCGCGGGCTCTCCACCCTTGTAGCCAGGCTGCTTTCTCCGGCTGAGTCCTGCAGGCACAGGCTCACCCGGGCTTCCTCAGGGAGTGTGTCAGGCGCTTGCCTGCTGACTGACTGATCCTATCTGGGCAGCCGGATGTGGGAGAGGGCCAGCTGACACCGTGCCGGACGTGTTCCCAGCAACTGCGGCGAGGCCGCAGAGTCCCCTCTAGGGCCTGTCCTGAGACGGCTGGGGCCCGTCAGGCAGCCCAGCTCCGCGGGACAGGGCCCCCAGGGGCCCACACAGCCCCGAGGTCCTGATCCTCACCGTCTCAGCCCAGCCACCCCGTGCCACTGTCACACACAGAGGTCCCAGCCCCAGTCCCACCCGGCTGGATGGAGAGGGGCCCAAGAGGACGGGCCTGGAGACAGGCTGGAGGTGCTGGAGCTGGCACTCGGGAGGCCAGGGCACTGCTGGCCAAGCTGCTGCCAGCTCTTGCTTAAAAATGCCATTTTTCTCTCTGGGACCCGGTGTGCGTCACACAGTATTATGTCTTGTGCCTCCTGTACAAGCAGACACCGGCTCCAAACACGGGCACCTCTCGCTGGCCTCCGGCTGCCGCTATAACTACCATCCCAATAAACAAAGGAGCCCTGGCCTGTCCGCCTGCTGGGCTCCATGCCACCATCCCCAAAGCACGGAGGAAGGAGGGCTGTAAGCGTAGGTGGGGGACCGCAGCGGCAGTCCCCTGAGCCAGCGCCCCGGGCGGTCCTGCCCCGGAGGCGTCCACGCCCTCCTGCAGGAGCAGTCAGCTGAGCCCTGAGCAAAAGGCCTGGGAGGGCTGGGCCCAGACCTGATGTCCACCCACCCCAGGGCACGGAGCAGCGCCCTCTGGGCCCCGTCGCGTGGCAGCCACCCCGGGCTGTGCTCGCAACTCTGCCCATCTGAACAGGAAGCCCAAAGCCACAGCCCTGCTCTCGGTGCCCAGCGCACAGCCACACAAGTGCGACCTTGCTGGAGAGGTCAAGGTCAGGACTATCTCTCCGTGGGCCAGTGACCTGTTTACCTATGGGCAAGGACTCTCCCACCCCCGTGGACCCCAGTGCGTCCTTCCACCCAGCCGCAGGCCAGAATCCCCACGCCCAGGGACGGCCCTTGGCATGGGGTCCTGCCTCGGTGTCCATCGTGGACCCACCTTGCTCCCACACTTCACGCTGTCTCCGCTGCTGGCTTCTCCCTGACGCATCCAGCTGTCCCCAAGCCGAGAGGCCTCTTGAGACCACCGCTGACCCACCACGTCCCCTCCCTCCCACAGAGTGCCCGCCAGTCGCCTTGGGTGGCTTAGATGGGACAGAACACCCTCGGCTGGTCATCCGAAGGTCCCCGTCCCCGAGCTTCCGGGGATCCCAGCCCAGCAAGGGCAGAGATGTGACAGAGGAAGGTGTGGAGCCCTCACGGTGACTGTGGGCAGCTTGGCCGGCAGCGTGGTGATGGTGGGGCAGAGGGAGGCGCTCGGGCACCCTTGGTGGCCGGGAAGTGGGGTGGGGGTGGCCACAGAGAGAGGATCTGGAGGTGGGTGGGGTTCCTGAGCTCTCCACGACCTCGCACGCCACCCAGCTGCGACTCTTCCAAGGGGTCCTCCAGTGACCACCTCGGACCTGCAGGGTTCGGTCGCGGCCCAGAGACCCGCCTCTGAATGCCATAGCCTCAGGTCACGTCCTCCAGGGGACTTTACAGATTCACGTTGAAACAGCCTTCACTTCCCGAGCCCTGTGTCAGCTGCCCAGCCCAGCAGCTCTCTGGGACCCCGACCCCCGCCCCCTGGCACCCCCTGGGCTGCAGGTCCCGAGGCCACAGCTCAGCAGCCCTCCCACAGGACCCTGGTGACCCTCCTGCCCCAGATGGCCCCGCAGAAAGTCCCCCTGAGACGTGTGTGCAGCTGCCACTGTGCACCATACTCAGAGCGATCCCCTCTCCTGGGTGCCAGAGCCCTTTGGGTGCAGGATGGGAGAGAGTCTGATTTCAGTGGAGTGGGCTGTGCCCCACGGCAGGGTAGGGCAGGCACACAGGAGGTGAGCTGAGGTCTTCCTGGGACACCCCTGCCCGCCATCCACCTCTAGCTGACGGGAAGGCAGCCAGGGGAGACTGAGAGCAGAAACACAGACACAGTCTTGCCGGGCACCGCAGGCTGGAAAATGGCTGCCCGCCTGCATAGGGCTCTGTTACCTGCCCCACAGCGACCCCAACCCACATGCCACTCCCGCCCCTGGCAGCCAGCACCACCTCTCGCCCTCACCCGGCCTCCGTGCCACGGGCCCTCTATGCCTGGCATCCCCCCGTCCCGTTTGCTCACTCACGACACCCCCCACCACGTCTGTGGCCAGGCTGCCCTCATGACGGGCACTCTGATGTGGACACAAAGCACACAGATGTGAAATCTCAGGTTATGTCCAGGCAGCCACAGTACAGTCCCAGCCATTCAGAGGACAGAGAGAGGAAGGCTGCGAGTTCAAGCACAGCCTGGGCAACCTAGTGCTACTCTGCCTCAAGTGAAACTTAAAAAGGCTGTGGACGTGCCTCATGGAGAAGCCCAGGGCCCGGTCCCCAGCACCCCAGGAAGAAGAGGCCAAGTCAGAATCAGTGTAGGAAAGAAGTGTTGGGCGGAGGGTGTGGAGGGGCTCAGAGCCTCCTTGGTGGCAGCCCGTGAGGGCGTAGGCATGGCCAGCTGGCATGTGGAGGTGCGCAGGGAGCCGAGGAGAGGGGGCACCTTCAGACAGCGGGGCAAGGGGCACCAGGGGAGGACCCAGAGGCCCGGGGCACCGCCACCGGGCTGCAGGAACGCAGGGGTCGGGGGCTGGAGGACAGTCGGTGATAGGGATAGGGACCTGAAGAAGCCACCACGGGGTGGAGACCACCACTCGCACAGGAACTGTGCCTGATACCGAAACGCCCCCGCAGGCCGCCCTTCCAGAGTAGGAATTCGTGTCTGAGCTACCTCGAGGCAGCTGATGATGTTTTGTTGATAGCTAACAATAAAAATGGGTCAGAGGGCTCACCGAGCATGCGCAAGACCCTGAATGTGATTCCCCAGCACCACAGAAGATAAGCTTGGCGATGTACACCTGTAATCCCAACCCTTGAGAGGCTGAGGCAGGAGGATTGCTGCGTGTTTGAGAACTACCTGGGCTCCACGAAGAGTTCAGGAGCAGCCTGGGCTACAGAGTCAGACTCTGTCTCCAAAGTAAGCAAGTAAATAAACAAGTAAGCTCCAGGGCCTCCCCACGCCCCGAAGTCAGGGCCTGGCCCCCAAGCCAGCCCCCAGCTCCCACGCTTCCTCCGGCAGCACCTTGGAGCTGACCTCCTCCCCTGCTGCCCTAGGGGCTTGGGGCCAGTGTCTGGGTCCCCTGCCACCATCTCCCAGGCCCCACCCAGCACCATGCACTCGAGGGGGCTCTGCATAACCGGGCCCAGAGCTAGGGCTGTCGACTCTCTGCGGCCCCTCTGAGGCAAGCCTTGCTCGCCCAGCTGCTCCCAACCGCACCGTTTCCACAGCCTGTGGTGGCAAAGGGAGACGACGGAGGGCCAACTCGGGCTGCTCTGTGGTATGGCCAGCCTCCCTGGCCAAGCGCCGGGCCTCCCCCCGGCAACCCCACCACCGCACACGGACTCTCACTAGCAACAGCTGGGACCAGCCACCCCTCTTGGGGGACAGCACCTCCAGGCCCGGGGCTGACGGTGCGCAGCCCCTGCTGTCCTCATCAGAATCCCCCACGGGGCCTGGCTTCTTACCCCACTGGCGCTGGGGCTAGTAGTGGCTGGGCCAGACTGGCTGCAGGCTGCTCCCGCCTGAAGCTCCACGCCCAGCCGTGACCCCTTACTGCCCCACGCCTGCAGGCCCCACTCCATTCCGGTTCCGAGCCCGTGGCTTCTGGCTAGCTGTCACCTGAAAGGGCATCAGGATCAGGCTGGAGTCACAGGCCCCTGAAAGCCCCCCGCCGAATTCTCACCCTGGCCTCCGTCTGACCTTCTCGCACTTGTGGTGACACCGACTGGTGGCAGCGGCATCTCGGCAGCCCTGTGTCTGAGTGTTTGTCGGCGTCTCTGGGGTCCCTGGCCACCATTGTCCCTTGGTGACCGGGAACCAGCGAGGTCCAGGGAATCACATCCGGGAGGCTGAGTCGGTGCGAACAGCTTGTTTATTGTCCGTGGGGCCCAGGATTACAAGCAGCTGAAGGGAAAGGGCCAGCCAGAGTAACAAGGCAAGGGTCGTTTACTGACTGCAGGAAGTCTGGGATGTGAAGTTGCCTGATTTGTGTGGTGGGTCTCTCGAAACCTGATCACGTGATTTCTGGTAAGGGTCTGGGAGCAGCGGAAGATTAGGGATTTGGGTAGGGTGAAACCTGAGCTGCCTTGCCATCCTGGGCCTGGGACGAGAGGGTGGGACGCCACTCCTGCCATGTGCTGAGATGAGGCCGGGTCCCAGCCACCTTCTACCTTCAATCATCCCGGGCCTAGTCAGGGTCCCACAGGTGCTGGCCCCTGCTAGGCTCCCCGACAGGGCACATAAGGCTGTAGAAGTAAGGCACCATCCACATTGTGCCCAGCCCGCGCCCCAAACCAGTCCCCACCCCACGCAACGGGGCCGCCACCCTCCGACGCTTGGACATTGTGGCCTCTGCTCATCACAGAGGATGCCCCCAACTGCCAGGCTCCGCCAGTCCTCTCTCTGCACTTTACTGGGCCCATCCGGTGGCTGCAGGGCCCGAAACTGACCACAGGACGCTGATCAAATCAGTCCCTAAAATGTCCCTGATCTACCAGGACAAGAGCCTATGGCCCTGACTGGGGGGGCAGTTCAGTGGTCCTGAGAGGCTCCCCAGCTCTGCCTTTCATTTCCTCCCCAAGCCCTGAGGACTCTTTTTTCTTTCTTTCTTTCTTTCTTTCTTTCTTTCTTTCTTTCTCTTTCTTTCTTTCTTTCTTTTTCTTCCCTTTGTTCTGTTTTGTTTGCAGTTCTGGGGTTAGACCCAAAGAGCGCTGACTCACACCCAAGTTGCGCGGGCTTGAACTTACAACCCTCCTGCCTCAGCCTCCAAAGAAGCTGGGACAACACCAGCACCCTTCACCTCCGTCCTAAAGACACCACCTGCTTTTTTTTCTTTAGATCTCTCAGGCTCACTTGCTCACGCACCCTTGGAGTGGGTCCCCCCACCCTGCCATCTAACCTGGTCCTAAATACACGGGCTTGGCCATGGCCCAAGCCACCACAGCCCAGGAAAGGCCTGGGTCACCACAGCATCTCTCACGGCCCCTGAGATGGGCCTGGGCCCAGCGCGGTCCCAGCCTCCCAGAGTCTGTTCTGTTCATCTGACCTTCAGCGCTCTTAGCCTTGAACTTGACCCTTGTCCTGGTCCCTCCAAACAGGATGACGATGAGGACAGGGCCCTCAAGGAGGTGATCACACTAAAACGAGGCTGCAAGCATGGCCTGATCCTGTCTGACTCACGTCCTCACAGGAAGAGGAAATCTGGACTGACACCCACCGAGGACAGAAGCACAGGGACCATGTGAGGATACGGCCAGGCCAGGGCCACGGCTCAGGAGAACCCGGATCTGCCATGAGCCCAGCCCCTCCCGGAGGTGGGGGTCACATTCCCACAGGGACAGCGCTCCCCTTCGGTGGCCAAGCCATTCCCTCAGGACAGCCCTCCTCAGAGAGCCTCCCAGCCTCACAAGAAGTGTCCTTACCCCACCTTACCCCAGGGAAACCGAGGCTCAGAGAGGTGGCTCACTCACCCAAGGCCACCGGCTGGTAGGTGACAAGACCAGATTTCCACCCTCCCTGCGGCCCTGCCCCCGACAGCTGGGTGTGGGGCCTTGCCGCTGGTCCCTGACCAACTTGGGAGGCTCAGCCCTTCGCTGCAGGCTAGTCCCCCTGGATTAGCGATACCCAGGAGCCCCTCTGCCTCCTGTCCCCATGGATGGCACGGCTCTGTACCCCATAGCTCTGGGCACACCAGGGGCTTCAGGGATGAGCTGTGTGGAGCCCGGTGCAGTGGGCTCCAGAGGCCATTGCCCCGCCTCCCTCCTGTGCCCTCTGTCGGCAGGGATGGGCCCTCTGCGGTCAGCTGTCTGGACCCCCAGGGCCTCTTCAGCTGTCCCTGCGGCTGAGGGCACAGGGTCCCTGGTCTATTGATCCACCTAGAGGGAACTGCCTTGGCCCAGCTCGGGCGCACAGGACTGTAACTCTGACAGCTGGGAGGCTGAGGCAGGAGGATTGCAAGTTCAAGCCAAGCCTGGGAAAGTCAGTGACTTAGTGAGACCTTGTCTCAAAATGAAAAACATAACACGGGCTGGGATATAGCTCAGTGCTAAGACCGTGGCACAAAGCGCCCCTAAAGAAAAGGAGGGGCAGCGGCAGCTCTGCTGAGAAGGAACAGAATGTACACCTGCTCGCCAAGGATGACGGTGGGGCTGTTCCTCCCAGCGCTGCCACGGAGGGCACAGAGCCGGGCCTCCTGGTCTCCCCACCAGAGGGCCCGCGCCGGATCCAGAGCCCCCGCTCTGAGCTGGGATGACGCCCCGACACACGCCCCAGCACATGCCCCCACCAGCACGTGCCCCTGCGGCCCTTCAGGGAAGCCAGGGCGCCCTCACAATGGACGAAGCCCCGCTTCGTGAGACCCTGTGCTGTCACCCGTTTTCACTCCAACCTTCCCCTCGAGGCGGCAGCCCTCCGCCCATGGAGCCAGGAGAGGGTCCCGCTAGCACGGCCTTGCTCTCCCAGATAGGGTGCTTTGCTATGCACAGTGCTTCTAATCTTGGCCCGTCCTGTGAACCTGGACCCGCCTTGCTGGGATCCCCGCATCCGCGTGACCTGGTCAGAGCGAGGAGTCAGAACCCTGCGACTTTCCACTGTCCAGTCACAGTACGTGACATCTCATAGAGGGTCAAAGGGGACAGAGTGCACGCTGGGAATGCCCTTCTCTGTTCTGGGCCCAGCCTCCGATGCTAACCCCTGGCCAGCGTGGGCACCCCGCCATGAGCCACCCACCCGACTCCCCCTTCCGTGTGTGCCACGCACCCCACCCACAGCCCTGGTCCCACACTCCTAGCAGCCCAGAGCTCAGGACACTCCCACCACAGAAGGAGACAGGGCCCAGGACCCTCCGTCCCCGTCCCCAACCATCTGTCCCACACTCCCTGACGTGCTGGCACTGAGCCACGTCCCCACCCCTTCTTCTTCCCTGACATGCTCCCTGGGCACCAAACAGGACCGTCCTTCCTCCCCTGCACCCTGTGTCTGTCCCCTTGGTCCCTGCGCCTGCCCAGGCTCCCTGATGTGTCCCCACAGGCCCTGGTGCTGGGCCCAGGCAGGTCCTCTCTTCCCCACACCCTGAGCCCATCCAACCCTGTGGTTCCTCCAATAACGGTCCCGACCTGGAACCAGAGGGCCCAGGAGCCCTGTTTACACTGCCGTGACAGTGAAAGTCAGCAGACACCAGGGAGCAGGCCTGACGCCTGCAGGAGGCGGGCCGCGCGTGGAGATAGTGGGGCAAGGGCGGCCGGCGGGCTGGGCAGCGTTTGACAGGGCCAGCGCTCCAGCAGGGGCCAAGAGCAGGCTAGACACAGCGGCAGTGCCAACGGTCTTAGCGCTGAGCTACATCCCCAGCCCACAGGGACAGGGCACAGAGGCCCCGCAGGGCCGAAGGGCACAGCTTCAGCCTGCAGATTTCAACAGAATCTGTAAAGCTGTAGCAAAGTCCAATCTTGGCCAACCCACTGCCACAAAAGAAAAAGTCAGCTCAAATCCTGGGAGTGGGACCCAGAGCCCTACACGCCGAGGGCTCCGGGCAGCGCCGAGAGCTGCAGACCCCAGCAGGGAGCCGTTGGCTAGCTGGGTCACTACCCCACCTGTCCCATCCCTGAGAGCCTCAGTTTCCGCGGTCTGTAAAGGAACCCAGTTCCTGCCAGCACGGCCCCATGCGAGGTGTAGGAGAAAGGTCGGAGTGAAGCTGCCCCCACGTGGGGGAGACGGAGCAGGCCCAAGGGCACCGGCACCACACTGCGACTCCAACAGCCTGGGAGGCTGAGGCAGGAAGATCGCAACTCGTAAGCCAGCTTGGGCAAATTAGCGAGTTATTAAGACCTTGTCTCAAAATAAGAATGGACTAGGGATATAGCTCAGTGCGAAGGCCCTGAGTTCAACACCACAAAAAAGGGGGAAAAGTAAATTGGACATTCAGTCAGAACATTTACAAACCCCCAGCGGGCCTCGGGTTTCAGGGGAGCGGACGATTCCCCAACACTGGCCCCTGCTGACAGTAGGGGCTCTCCCTTCTGCTGCTCCCAACCTCTGCAAAGTGTCAGCCGGTCAGGTTAGGCCCCACCCTGGGGGCGGGCACCACCCTGGTGAGGGCCAGGGACCAGAGACGTGAGGATAGTCACAGAGCCTGGCACAGGAGGTCTGAACGCCGAGGAGACACCAGCAGAGGCAGAGCCAGGCAGTTCCCAGGCGGCACCTGGCCGGGGTGGCGGTTGTGCTGACCACAGCGTGGTGTGTGCAATCCTTGGGAGAAGGAGAGCCCACTGGGGGGGAGTGTTCCAGGGGTGTCTGCTCCCCACGTCCCCCCACGGCCCACACCCCGCCCCGCTGTCCCCCGAGGCACCATCCACAGGGACCTTCCCCGCAGACCCAGTTGGCAGGACGGGACCGCCCTCTCCCCACGGCCCGCCGCTCCCTGGCCCCATCCGGCCCTCAGGTTGCGGGACGCGGAGGGGAGGCGCCTCTCCTCCACCTTCTGCCTTGCCCAGCTCTGCCCTGCTGGGGAGCAGCCTGAAAACACGGGCTGTGTAGCCGCCACACAGCACCAGGCCCAGCGGGCTGGTGTGGCTCTGGCCTCCGCCTGAGGTCACAGCGTCCACGTGCCACAGCACTAACTCTAATAAGAGGGGTGGACACGTTTTTAAGAGCTGTGTTTTTTGTTTTTGCTTTTGAATTTTGAGACAGGGTCTCGCTCTGTAGCCCAGGCTGGACCTGAACTCACTGGTGGAGCCCAGGCTGGACAACCTGCCTGCCTCAGCCTCCCAAGTCCTGGGATTACAGGGGAGCGCCACCACATCCAGCTTTATGTGGTGCTGGGGAATCGAACTCAGGGCTGTGCTCTGGCTAGGCGAGGCTTTAACCGCTGTGCCCTTCCTCCAGCCCCAGCTTTGCTATTGTTTAATGTTGCTAGCCCCTTCTTTCTCGCCACCCTGTGCAGGCCTCGCTGGCCCTGACCCGGCCAGAAGATGGCATAGGTCACTGTGGCACAGGCCAGGGCTCTCGAGGCAGCCAGCTGGTGATGGTTAGGTCCTGACGGGCAAAGCTGGACAAGCAGAGGTCGCTGATCCTGTGTCCTCCTGAGCTGGCCCCTGCCTGGCCAAGGGACCCACCGCGCTCTGGTCCGCAGGCCCGAGGTCCTCCCTGCCTCGCCCAGCGCTGCTGCCCGGGGCCTGCAGCCCTGGGCTCTGGGGTACTGAGGGATCAGGGGCTGGCTGGTCTGTCTCTGGCTGGCAGGCCTCCGAGCAATGTCTCCCAGTGGGGAAACTGAGCTTCTCACATGCCCCCTTCTCCCCAGGACCAGGAGGCTGATTCTGGGGCTGTCCTGCTGACAGCCCCGGCTCTCCTGGCGAGCTGGTCCTCCACCTCCCAAGGCCCTAGAGATTCAAGTGCTATCAGGAAGGAGAGGCAAGGCCTCCCGCTCCCCTGAGCTTGGAATAAGCAGCCATCTCTGCCCCTGCCATCCTGACCCCTCTGCATCCCCAGATCCTGCAGGGCGCTGTGTGAGGCTGACTGAGTGCTGTGCACAGGAGACTGCAGAAGGGGTGGGGGCGGGGCATGTGGCCAGGCTAGAGCACAGTCTGGGCCTCACACAGGTGCACTGCGTGACTTAGACCCTGCCCTCCCGTTCACTCCAGCAATAGACTCAGGTAACCCCTGCTGCAGAACCCCTTAAGGCTTGAGTTTGTGGAATCTGCTCCCAGTCACGGAGTCAGGCTCGGAATCCAGACCAGTCCTGTCTCTCACCGCTGCGTCCGGTCGCTGGCCTGGCAGCCCAGGCCCTCGCCCCTGGGACCATCTGAGCAATGGCCAGGGTGTGGTTCGCAGGCCTGGGCTCCGGAGCAGGGGGAGGAGGCAGCCAGGCCATCTGGAAAGTGGTTTCACATTCGGGCAGGGGTTGGGCTCTGGGGAAGGATAGGGCTTTGGAGAGTGTGGAGGGTGAGTGGCTGGATGCAGAGGCCTGGGGAGGCGACATGTGACCAGGCAGGCAGGAGACACTGGGGCAGGTGGGCGTGGAGGACAGGGAGCCCACCACCTCCCTCCCCCATAGTGCTCCGGGCAAAGGCTCTGGCTTGGCGCTGCGCAAGCTCCCCGGGCTGGGGGAGGTGGTGGGAGTGCTCACTGAGGTCCCTTTCCCTGGGGACAGGGGTCTTTGGCTGGCGAGAACCCTTTTTCCAGTTCTGCATTCCAGCATGGCCAGATCAGATTGCTGCAAACCCAGAGGATTTTTGCTTTGTTTTGTTTTTTAAACTTCCTCCTAGGCAAAATTCCTGGCATAGCAAAGAACTCTGGAGGGAAGGCCTTGTTTGAGGACAAGGGTCAGGGATTCCGTCTTCAGAGCCCACTGGGAAAGGTTCAGGCCAGCTGGCCTCCTGATCTGCACCAAGGCCCCTGGAATGACCTCTGCCACTGCCACGATTCAGTCTCCCCCTGGAGCCTGATGTACCCCTCCCTCCGGAAGGAGTGCAGTCCAAATCCTAATCCCACTCCGCCTTCAGCCCAAACCCAAGGTTAATCCTGACCGACCCCACCCCAAGGTGACCTCAATCCTAACCCTCCCCATCCTCCAACGCTAAGTCTGCTAAGTCCGGTCCAACCCTAACCTCAACCCCAATTTTAACCCTAATCTTTACCTCAACCTGAACTCCAACCCCAACTGCAATCCCAGCCCCTCCCCTAACTCTAACCCTCACCCCAACCCCAATCCCAACCCTAATCCTGTGGTCCTGGGCAGGCACAGGTGGGGTCCTGCCCGCCACCATTCTGTGAACCTAGGAGGCCATGGTTCCCTCCCTGGATCTGGCAGGGGCCAGGAGCACTGGAAGCCTGTGCCTATCCTGGGCCGATCCCTGCTGGAGCTGGGGCTGGAAGGGGCCCTGGCTCCAGGCCTCAACCATCGTGGACACCCAGGGAGGGGACGGAGGCTGTGGTTAAGGGATGTGGTCTGGGGTTTGCTGGAAGGTTCCCCAAGGCCAGTAACAGGTCCTGGGGAAAAACCCTTCCTAGAAAGTCACTCGCTGGTGCCCGCCCCCCCCCCCCCACCGGCGCTCCTGGTGACCAAGAGACAAACTGTCCCAGGGGTTCCCAGGTCTCCTGCCCTTCACATACCCACACAGCAAGCATGGATCTCAGCCTGTGGAATTAGGGAGGGAGCAGTGGTCACTACGAGGGTGAGCAAGGGACAGAAGGCAGCAAACGGGACCTGTGGGGGATGGGAAGGGGCAGTGCAGGAGGAGGAGGCAGTGGCCCGGGGTCAGCGCAGGCCACTGCGCGCATGGGACTGTCCCCGCGAGCCCCGCTGAATTGTACAGTTAACGTTGTTAATAATTATAATGATTATCTTACAATGTCGTCCCGAGTGAGATATTGTCGGCAGCGTGGAGGAGCGACAAGAACCTTTCAGCCCAGCGCGCAGAGAGAGGGTCCACCTTGTAGAAGAGCTGGCCCTCCAGGAGTGGTGGTTTGCAGCTCCCCGGTGAGCACCCAGACAGGGCGGTGTGACCCACCCAGTGCCCACACCGTGGGCTTTGCAGAACTGGGAGGACAGAGAAAAGGTGGGAGCAAGTGCTGAAAGGCCAGCACTCGGAGGGCTGAGGCAGGAGGATGGCCATGAGTTAGTTTGAGCTCAGCCTGGACTACAGAGAGAGGGAAAAAAACATCGCAAAACTGTGTGGCCCTGAAGCAGCATTGCATGATGAGGAAGGGGCTTCTGTTGGTGTCTTTTGAACTGTAGGTTTGTGGGACTGGGGACCGAACCCAAGGTCTGTGCATTAAGTCACATTCTTTGTTTCCTTTGCAGACAAGAGTCTCACAAAATCATTGAGGCTCCCAGGCGGGGCTCAAACATGGCCTCCTCCTGCTCTGCCCCAGAGTGCTGGGGTCACAGATCTGCACCACCAAGCCCTACTTTTGAAAGAAGCTTTTCTATTTTTGTTTGTTTGTTTGTTTGTTTGAGACAGGGTCTTGGTCTGTGGTCCAGGCTGGTCCTGAACTCACTATGGAGCCCAGGCTGGCCTTGGACTCAAGGCAATCCTCCTGTCTCAGCCTCCTGAGTGCCGGGATTACAGGTGTGCACCACCACTCCCAGCTTATGTGGTGCTGGGGAATCGAACTCTGGTACTTAGCGCTTGACGTAGCACTTGCTAGGCAAGTGCTTTACCTGCTGAGCCAACCCTCCAGCCCGTGAAAGAACGTTTTCTGTAGGACCCACCAGGGAGCACCCTGTCTCTGTCCAGCCACAAGGCAGGGTGACCAGCCATGCATGGACTCCCAACCGGACTGCCAGCCAGGGGCCCCCTGCAGTGCAGGGAGGGGGTCACAGTGCCCAGAAAAAGGGAGCTGGAGTGGGGAATCCCCCCACAGGAGGCTGGGGAGACCCTGACGCACACCGTGAGCTCAACTCCACTGTTTCCTCCTGAGGAAGAACAGATTCTGGGGTGATACTGAATGTGAGCAGACATGGAAAGGATAATCGGCCGCAGTCACGGGAGGCCCGTGTCCTCCGTGAGCTAGATACAGGTTATAGCCACACGACCCCTGGCACAGGCCAGGAAATCCTGTGGCTGGGGGCTCCTTCCTGCCCCTTAAACAAAAATCTAAAAGAGCAAAGAAAGTGTGAGGAAAGAAGAAACCCCAACCGAAGTTACCAGCACATTCAAGAAAAGAAGTTATCTTATAGAGGTAGGAGTCGCAGCCGTCTCATAAAATCTGCGATACTTCCTCCATAATTATTATTTTATTAGTATATTAGTTTGTAAAACATAATAATTATATTCAACATGGGGAATTGTAGAAAATCTTTTAAAAATGTATGCATGAGTTTATGGATGGGTGGGGATAAAACGATAAACCAAATCTGGCAAAATGTTAGTAATTAGTGAAAGGTGAGTAGCTAATTTACGAAAGTTAAAAAATCCTGAAATAACTAAGTATGCTGTTATATCTATTGCTTTATGTGTGATATACTTTTGCGATATAGACTTAAGTTCATTAATTGTAGCAATTCTCTTATTCGGTCTTTGATATAAGTTTATCCTAAGAAAACTGATTGACGTACTGATAATCTCAATGTCTTTTAAATGTACCCACATTTACCTTTCAGTACTCAAAAACAAAGTAGGGTTTGGGGCTGGAGGAGTAACACAGTGGCTAGAGGTCTTGCCTAGCAAGCACAGGCTCTGACTTTGATTCCCCAGCACCACATAAGCCGAGCATGGTAGTACACGCCTATAATCCCAGCACTTGAGAGGCTGAGGAAGGCCAGCCTGGGCTCCATAGTGAGTTCAGGACCAGGCAGGGGCAAGGGGCCATTCCCCTGCAGCCCCATGTCCCAAGGGTGAAGCTCATGGTGAGGGCGTGGCGAGACCCAACAGCAAACCATGCCTATCAGAAAAGGCAGAGGCCAGATGGACATGCGCTTCAGGGGACAGAGGGACAGAAGACACAGATGTACAGCACCAGTCGCCCACAGGCACCCGAGCCTGTTCCTGCTGGGATAGCCGAGACTCTGGTGAAAACAAGACCATTCAAGGGAACGCTGTGGAGAAATGCGTAAGCTTTCTGCCAACAGGAGGGGACAGCGCCTTTCAGAGGCAGCCATGAAAACATCAGAAACAGCCGCTCTGTGCCCAGCGCCCTTTCTACTTCTAGGGGGACTGTGAAACCAGACCGGGCGCGTCTACTCCCACCGGCCTTTGTAGAACTCACCACCCTCTACACTGCTGGACTCACACACAGAGGTGTCCAGATCTACGGGGCTGGCCTGCAGGCCCACGCCAGGTGTGCTCAGGGGCCGTTAAAGAAGAGCTGGCCTGGGCCTGGGCTAGGGCTATTACGGTTGGGACGTGGAGTGTTCCCCAAAAACATGCACGTGGATCTAGTGGCGTACCTGTGGAGTTGCTCTCTCTTGGGAGGTAGGGCCTGGCAGGATGCGGAGGGCACCGGGGCTCGCCGGGAGGGATTGTGTCAACTCCTTGAGGTTGGGGCGCCCACGCACAGCTTTCATGAGCCCGTTGTTGACGCAAGGCCAGGAAGTGAGGGAGAATCACCCGCCATGAATGTGCAGGGCCCACCCGGCAGCTTGAACTAAGTCAAGGATGGAAGAAGAAGCACTGCCACAGCTCCTTCCAGCAGACCCCTGGCCTCGCCTGGCTCCCTACCCACCGGGCTTTTTGTCTACCACGGCACGGGCAACTCTCTAGCCTCTGCCACGTGCTTCCGCCATTGCCCGTGAATGGACTGAGACCTTCTGAACCTGACCTAAAATCAACCTTCCCTCCCGGAAGTTGTGAATGGCAGGTATTTTGCCCCGGCAATGAATAAAGTAGCTAAGATTGGGGCTTCCCTCCAGACAGGCAAAGGTGGACGGGGTGGGGGGGAGTTCCCTGTGTTCGCTACGTTTTTTATTTTTTAAAAAAAAGAATTGCAATATGCTATAATTTAAAAATTAGTGGCTGGAAGCAGGTCTCAGTGGTGAGAACCCTTACTTAGCATGCACAAACGGGCCTTAATGATTAGCAAGACGCTGTCTCAGAACTCCCAGCACCACGTAAAAATTAGCCAGGTGGGACTGGGGGCATAGCCCAACGGCTAGAGCGGTTGCCTGGCAAGCAGAAGGCCCTGAGTTTGATTCCCTAGCACTACATAGGCCGAGCGTGGCAGTGCATGCCTATAATTCCAGCACTCAGGAGGCTGCAGCAAAAGATTTCCATGTGTCCAAAGCCTAAAGTTCAGGATCAGCCTGGGCTACAGATTGCCGAAGAAAGAGGAAGCGACAGGAGAGACTTAAGGCTAGGTGGGGCCCTAGCACCCAGCGGGAAGAGCGCCCCACCGGGATAGCCCGGGATGCGGCCCAGGGCAAGGGTGTGGTCAGGCAAGCCCTGTCCCGCCCAGGGTCCCATGCAGCCTGCCGAGAGGCGCCTGGCTCTGCCGGCTTCCCGGTCACCCCAGGGGGAACACCTGGCCCCACGTGCCTTCTGGCCACCTGTCTGCCTGCACGAAGCCCTGCAGCCAAGGTGTGGATCCGCAGACCTGGCCTTTGTTCCCCTGACCCCGGCCGGCTGCCTAGCTGTCCAGTGGCTCCCTGTCTCACCTGCACAGAACGCTATCGGACAGCAGGCCTAGGCACGGGCTCCCCTGGGAGAACACTGCTAACCATGGGCCCAGAACTTGGCATGAGGCAGTGCAGGGGTCCTGCGCCTCAGCCCAGCCTCCGCAGAGGGTGGAAGGGCAGGCAGCCGGTGCGGTAAACACAAAGGAATGGCTCAGGAATGGCAAAACTGCAGACTAGCCGGTTACAGGAGATATTTCAAGCTCAGCCTGCCTTCCCCAAGTCACGCCTTCCAGGCTGGGCCCGCCCGACCTGGGCTGGGTCATGTGGGTTCCGTGGGGGATGGGGGTGTCAGGGAGTGTCCCGAGGAGGCCTCCGGTCAGGATCCAGTTTGAACCTGTTCCTCCCAGCACAGCCCTCGGAACAGGGCGAGGCACGCAGGGCGTGGCAGGCAGCCCTCGCTTCTCCAAGTGGCCCGACCTGCCTGCCCCACAACTAGAGAAGAATCCCCCCTAAAAAATCCACCCCAGCTCTGTCTTTTCTTCCCGCTGTGTGGGAGAGCAGGTGAGAGGGTCCACAGGCCTCCCTGACCTGCCTTTTCACACCGGGACAACCTTTCACCTGGCGTGGGCCTGCATCAGCTTCCTGGCCCCCGTGAACCGGGATCCAGCTAGAGCCAGCGGGCGGCTAATTGGGGCGGTGAGCAGGGGCAGCAGCCGCAGCAGCCCCTGGGGCTTGTCCTTGGCAAGCGGGCATCAGGCACCGGTGTCCAGCAGCACGAGCACCACATTCAAATGAGTGAGCCCTTCTCCACACCGGCCTCTGAGAACTTTGCTCCAGCCTGGGAGAGACCAAAGCCCAGCCTGGCGGGGCCCTGAAGTCCTGACTCCACGGCCACTCACTTGCACGCAGGCGGGGTCCAGGCCAGGGGCCCCCACTACCACCCTCAGCCTGTGTCCTATTATTCCGTAGTAAGCAGCACTGGGGCCAGGGCCAGCGCGGCAGACTCAGCCACGCTCAAAAGGACAGCAGGGCCCCGTGGGGTGGGGACAGCTGAAATGGGACAAGGCTACACCAGGCCCGGTGGCACAACCTATAACCTCAGCACTGGGGGCGCTAAGGTAGGCGTGGCCAAGTTCAGCCCAGTGTAGGCCACTAGCAACTTACTTAGTGAGACCCCTTCAGAAATTATGAAGGGCTGCAAATGTAACTCAGTGCAAAGTCCCTGGGTTCAATCCCCAGTATCCACGCCCACACACACGCACCTGATCAAAAGTTCAAGATCAACAAAGGCGACTTAGTGGGACCTTCTTTCAAAATGTAAAAGCTGATCCTGGTAGCACAGGCCTGCCTGTAACCGTGGCACTGAGACACTGGGGTAGGAGGACTGCACGTTTGAAATCAGTGTGGGCAACTTACCAACTTAGCGAACTTTGTCTCAAAACCAAAAATAAAAATATGCGGGGGAGGCTGGGGGTGCCACTCAGCGGCCAGGGCACCTGCCACACACACACACACACACACACACACACACACACACACACACACACACACACGCTGTGCGTTTTCCCAGCACCACAAAAATCAGCCACGCGAAAGGGGAAAAGGGTTTTGCCTGGTACTCCTCAAACAGAGGACTAATACCGAGGATATACAACCAGGTGGGAAGGGGGCTGGAGGGATGGCTCCGCGGTTAAGGCACCTGCCTAGCAAGCGCTAAGTCAAGCGCTAAGCACCCAAGTTCAATTCCCCAGCACCCTATGAACTGGGCGTGGTGGCGCACAGCTGTAACCCCAGCACTCGGGAGGCTGAGGCAGGCGGATTATCCTGAGTCCAACGCCAGTCCGGGCCACACAGCAAGACCCTCTCTCTCAAAAAAAAAAAAAAAAAAAAAAAAGAAAAGAAAAAAAGAAATCAATAGACCAAGTCAAATCATTCAGTCATACGTTCCAGATGTGAGTGATGTTTTGACTGGAGCCTTTCGTTTGACCAGCTGATCAGGTTCAGGGCTTTGCTCTCCACGCGGGCTCCCACCTCTCCCACTTCCCAGGCATTACCTCCCTCCCACCTCAGCAGGCATCCTGGGTACTTCTCAATCTTTATTTCCAGGCGGAGGGTTGACAGGTTGCTCCACTGCCCGGGTAGGCTCAAGCTGTGTCCTCGTGGGCCTCCTGGAGAGCTGGGAACCCAGCTGCTCCGCGTTCCTTTTCGCAATGCTGGGGACAACCTCGGAGCCACACGCCCTGATATTTATTTTTGTTTGTTTTGTTTCCACCCTGAGTCTAGGCAAACGCCGCAGACGCGGTGCAGGGGGGTGAAAGTGGTGAGAGCGGCTTGTGGGGTCCCTGCCCAGGCCCGCGCCCACCCTGGGCCTGGCCCTGGGCTGGCGGCCTGAGAGAGGCAGGCAGGCTGGGTCCTTCCCTGACACCCATGCCAGCCACCACGCACATACAGACAGCAGACCCTGGAGCACCTTTAGGACTGGGGAGGCAGGAACACACGCCCTGCGCTGAAGCCCCCAAGCCCCAGGGCGCAGACGGGGGAGGGGGAAGGAGGGAAGGAGAGGAGCCCGACCGGGGAGAGCTGCCAAGGGGGAAGGGAGGGAGCGGGGAGTGGAGGGGAAGGCAGGAGGCTCAGAGCCGGAGGGCACTGGGAAAGCCCAGCTGCGTGACTGGAAGCCACAGAGGGTGCAGGGAAGGGATGGGGTTGGGGTCCGGGACTCCTTGGACCCAGCCTGGGCCGGTGTGAACTCTGGAGTCTTGCTTAAGTGCCCTGAATACGAAACACGGACAGTCCCGCCATGTTAGGGACGTGGGGCCTCGCCCTGCCAGCCCCGCCCAGCACTCAAGCCCCCCTGCCTCCCCGGCTGGCTGCCGCTGGCAAAGCATCAGAGTTCCCCATGGTCATGCCACAGGACACAGGAGTCTGGAAGGACACAGCGCCCATGTCTCGGAACCTGGAAGACAAGGAAACCTTGAGTTTGCAGAACTAAGCGCAGGGTGCAGGCTTGGTGCCTGGAGCACCAGCCAGGCCTCCAGCCCCTCAGCGGGCCCAAAGCCTGCTCATGAAAGGCACGTCTGCCCCCTCTGTAAACAGTAATGTGTAATTTCCCATTTTTAAGGAGAAGAATTACTTCAGAACAAATAGCACTCATCAAAACTGTTTAGCGGAGGCACCTTTCCTCCACTCCAGGTCTGCAGCTCAGGACGAGCCTTTGGTCCCAGCGACCCCCGAAGCTGAGGCAGGGAGATCACAAGTGCAAGTCCAGCCTCGGCCACATAGCCAGATCCTGTCTCAGTAAATTTTTTTAAAGGGCTGGGAATGCGGCCAGGGGTAGATCACTTGCCTAGCATGTGGGAGGCCCCGGGGCGCATACTCAATATGGAAAAAACAAAAGTGTAGTTAAAAAGAAAAACCTTGGCTCAAAGCATTCACTTTTTAAATATTTTGAAAAACACACAGCACGCAAACCGAGCGAAATCAGCTAACAGCGGCCCCCTCCCAAGTTCCAAAGTCCCCACCTCTCCCGGCGCTGAGCTCCTCCCTCGCGGCTAAATTCCTAGAATTCGTCCTCCAGGAAATTAGACACCCGAGAAGGCAGCCCCGGTTCCTTCGCCAGCCCGCGCTCGGGGCCGCTTCACACGCAGGGGCGGAGACCCTTGCGGCCCGACCCTCCCCCGCCCTACCCGGGAGGCGGGCGGTTGGGGGATGGGGACGGGAGGTGGGGGGACGGGAGGATGGGGCCGGGGCGTGGGGAATGGGGGAAGGCCCGCCCAGTCCGCCCGGGAGCTGGAGCGCCCGGCCGCCGCCAGGCCCGGGTGTCCCCGCGGTGCCCACCGGGGAGGGGTGTCCTGGGCCCCAGCGTGCCCAGCGGGGTGGGCACCACCACACTGTGCCCTTGGCAGGGCTCCGCCGCAGGATCCCTCGTCCTGTCCCCAAACACCCCGAGAGGGCCCGAGACGCTCGTTTCTGAGGCCCCAGTCCTCGGGTTAAACGGGAACGCTCCGCAGGGCTGCAGATGTGACGCCGCCATGTGCCCAGCTGTCGCTTGGGACACTTTGCGTCCAGGACAAACTCTGGGGCTCCGAGGCCCCGGGTCGGGGGCGCCCGCGGCCGCGCAGCGGGGAGCGCAGCCCCGCCCGCCGCTCGCCGCGTCTCCTTCCGCGCTCGGGCGCCGCGCCCCGAACCCGCCCGCGCGGTCCGTGCTCTCGCTAGGCGGACCAAAGTTCGCCCGGAAACAGGTGACGAAACGGAGACGAGGCTGGGGATTGGCCGGCCGCCGGGCTGTCGCACGCCCGCCCGGCTGCCCCCGGATCGCAGCGGGAGGCCCACGACGCGCTTTGTTTTTTTTAGTTTATTTGGGGGCGTGGAGAGGGACTGGGGGACCCCGCAGGGCCACCCTGCGTGCCGTCCTGGCTCCCCGGAGCTCCCTCCCAGCCGGGCTGCGCCCGCCTCGCCGCCCCGCCCCTCGCGAGCCGCGCCCTTCCCTGCCCTCCCGGACTCGGGGCGCTTGGGACGCGCGCCTCCTCCCCGGTCACGGCCATCCGGCTTCTCGTCCCCTCTCCCCGCCCGCTTTTCCTCCTCCTGGCGTCCCGCTCCGAACGCCGGGTCCCCCACTGGGAGGGACAGGGGTGCCCCCGGTCCCCCTCCCCGCCCCGGCCCCGCCCCGCGCCGGCCCCCCAGCCCCTTCCCCGTTCCCCACCCACGTGGCGCCCTGCCCGCAGCCCCGCCTCCCTGCAAGGCCGAGGGGTCTCCACCCCACCCTCTCCCCATTCCTTGGCCCCCGACCCGGCCTCTCTCCCCACAGGCACCCCCCCTCACACACACACACACACACACACACACACACACACACACACGAGTCCCTCCCCATCTCCTCCCCCGTCTCCCGCCCCCGCCGCCCGTCGCTCCCTCGGGCCTTTGGGCCTCGGCTCCCGCCGCCCACTCCGGGCACGTGGGGGCGCGGCGGGAGGCCGCCCCGGATGGGCACGTCTGCTCGCTCCGGCCTCAGGGGCTCCAGGCCGCCCAAGGATCTGGGGGTGCGGGGAGGAGCGGAGAGGCCGCGGGTCCTCCCGGGCCGGACACCTCGGGAGCAGTATGGCTAGGCCGGTCACCGACCACCGACCCCGAGCCCAGCCACAGCGGGTGCGGAGAACCTTCCGCCCCGCCCGCGCACCCTCCCACCCCGCAGCTACCCGCACCGTCTCCCGGGGTCCGAGGCGGGCGGAGCGGCACCCCAGACCAGTTTTGGGTTTGGGTTTTGAGACCGAGCCTTTCTAAGGCACTAAGTTGCCCGGTCTGGGCTCAAAACCCGCGATCCTCCTGCCTCAGCCTCCTACCGCTCTGGGGTAACAGGCCTGCACCACCACCACCCCCCCCCCCCCGGGCCCAGCTTTTTCCTTTTTTAAATCAGAAAACGGGGCGGGCCTAGGCGGGGAGGCGACCCCAGCGCAGCCGGCGGAGGGCGGTGGCCCCGATGCGGCCGGGCCGGGGCCTTCCGGGGCGCGCCGGCGAGCCGCGGGGACGGTCCTCCGCCCGGCGCCGTCCTCGCAACCCTTTCCCGCCCTCGGCCGGGGGCTCCGCCCTCTCGAGGACCGGGGAGCCCCGCTTCCCTGCTTCCTGGCCGGGGGCGGGCGCAGCCCCTGGCCGGCCCTGCCCCCCCCCCCCAGCTCCTTCCCGCGCGCGGGAGCACACGGCAGGTGCCGGTAGCTGGAGGAGGTGCCTCTTGCGCGGCTGAACCGGGGCGCCTCGGCGGGCAGCCCCGGACCGGGGCGCCCGGGCACAGCGGCTCGGCACCCTCCGCGGATTTCAGCGTCACAAGGGAAACCAAAACGCGGAGAAGGCATTTCATAATAAATAGATCCAGGCAACCCAATGACAGGGGGCGTCTTGAACCCCTGAAGCGGGCGGGGACACGGTTGTGGGACCGCTTGGAGCATCTGAGGGATTCACGTGGGACCGCATGTGGGTCGGAGATCGCGTTTCCCTGTTTGAACTTAATCATGCTGGCGTTCTGTAACCGGGTGCTCACACATGGTGAGGTGGAGGGGGCACCCTCGTCCGAATTTACTCCCCAGGGATTTGGCAAAGCCATACTAATCACGTCTCCGCAGGGGGGGCCAAGCAAACCAGGTGAAGGGAGCAGTTGGGGGACCCCAGTGATAGGGAGCAGGGATACGCGTTCTTGCCGCTTCTCTGGAGGTTTCAATTCCCAAAAAAACACCCCTTACAAAAGGGAGAGGCCTCCGTGGTGGCCCAGCCTGCCGCGCTGGCCCTGCAGCGGCATCTGGGCACCCGGCGTCTCAGCAGACCCACATGGGGCACTCCAGACAACTTCCCCCAAGTCCCGGAAAACTAGGTGCACCCCATGGTCGTCTCCCCTCCGCCCCAGACTAGACCTGGCCCATTTCCTGAGGCAGCAGCCTGGCTTTTGAAGGACCAGGAGCGGTGGGAACTGAATCTCAGAGGATGCCTCCCTCGGCTCCCAGTGAGGAAGCCCAGGCCCACACCCAGGCAAGTGCTTTAACCATTGAGCTATTCCTCCAGCCCCCAGTTTATTTATTTTTGAGGCGACGTAGCCCAGGCTGGCCTTGAACAGGCTAATTGACGGCCACTGCTTTCCGCGCAGAGATTCACAACCTTACTGGCACCGCGGACCGATTTTTGTGAAAGGCAGTTTTTCTTCAGGTGTGTGAAGGAGCAGGAATGGCCCCAGCATCCCGGCTCAGGTCATCAGGCGACGGAGCCCCCGGCGGTATGCCACCATGATCCCTGGCACACAGAGTTTGCAGTAAGGCTTGCACTTCATGCCAGTCCAGCGCCAGGGCTCCGCAGGAGGCAGAGCTCAGGCCTCGGGGAGTGATGGGAGTGGGAAAGCTTGGCCAGCTCACTCACCTCCTGGCAGGTGCGGCCGCCCCTGCCTGCCCTGCAGGTGGGAGAAGTCTCTTTGGCCGGGCTATCTTCAGGTTTGATGGCGGACAAGGGACGGCGGGTGAGTCTGGGGTTGTGAAACCATGACTACCACACACGTCCTTCTGATGGCCACGCCACTGTGCCACAGGCGGCTGCCTGAGCGTTAGGCCTCCTGGAGCCCAGGGAGCCCTCCAATGTCTTGCTGCTCCCCTAAAATGCAGGAATTATCCAGGGCAGGCGTTATCAGGGATGTGACCCCGGAAGCCTGGCCTGCAGGGCTCCAAGGGAGGATGAGGAGCCCCTGACAAGGTCCTGGGCAGTCAGGGACAGCAACGATGACATCACAGGGGAGCAGGTCGTGGGCGGGAGGGGCAGGGCTCTTCAGTACTGCCTTTCATCTGAGCCAGTGACCAGCACAGTGGGGGATCCCTCAGCAGAGAGAAGCGGGAGGTCCCTTGCTCCTTCCCTTTTCTGCCCAGCAAGCAACCCCCCCCCACCCATGTCACCAGCAGCAGCTCAGGTCCCTCCCAGCAGTCCCAGAGACAGAGCCAGGTCAGTGGGACCAGGTCATCCAGCCATGATACCCCAGACACACTCATCAACCCTCCTGGAGCTATGAAAAGGCTGTACCCTTCCCAGACCCAGTGGGCATTCTCCAGCCCACAGCCCACCGGGCCACATTCCCAGGCAGGCAGCGTGTCTCCAAAAGGCCAAAATTGGATGCTCAGCCCCAGGAGGCTGGAGGGTAGGAGTGGCACGGGACCTGCTGTGTTCCCGAGGGCACCAGGGTTGGGGGGCATGCTCATAGGGACCCATCTCTGCTCAGGCTCCCCCCGATACCCGAATCCCTGCATGCATCAGTGCTACATGCACAGGGCCCAAGACCCTAGGTGGGCCCTCTGCCTAAACACCTGGTGATTTCTTTGGGGTTTTTGAGGCGGGGTTTCCTGTGCCTGCTGGTGAGCTCCACCGAGGAGCTACAGCCCAGTCCCCAGCCCCTGAGTCCTCCCTGGCTTCTCAGCCATGGTACAGCCTTCCGATATTCAACAGGCCAAGAATTCCCAGGTCTGATGGCAAAGGCCTATAATCCCACCACCCTGGGAGGGTGAGGAGCAGAACTGTAAGTTCCAGCCCAGTCTGGGTACCTTGGAAAGATCACCTCAAAATCCAAAATAAAAAAAAATGGGTGGGATGTAGCTCAGTACATGGGCCCTGGGCTCCTTCCCCAGTACCACCACCACCAACAGCCAAAAAATGGCAGGGTTGAATTCTTCCCACGCCCTCTCAGAGACCCACCCTAAGGTCCTGGGATGGGCCCCCATGAGCGCTCAGAGATGGGGTGCAGCCTCTCAGCCTTGGCCCCGCAACTCAAGGCGCACGTAGGGAAGCATGACACAGCAGGGTTAATAAACAGCTTTATTTGCCGTGTACAGCGATAAGTTTCTTACATTCTCAATTTTGCCATTAAAGTGCCAGATATTTTGTTAATCAAAATAACATTTGTTAAAAATAAACAGAACTATTATCAGGAACATGGCAGCCATGAATAAAAACGTTTCCCTTACAAAACACAGAACAGCGCCCCTCCTCTAGACCTGGTGAGCTGAACGATTTGCAAATAGATTCTATTTCCCCCACCAGAGCACCAACGGGCCGGCCGCACAGCCACCGGGCAGGCAGGGCTATGCTTGGCCATCCCCGCTCTCTCTGGCAGCTCTGCCCGCTGCTGTCTCCACCCCACCCGCCCTGTAACAAGACCCCAAAAGTCATTACAATGAAAATAGTGGGCTTGTGTCCAGTAAGAAAGGGGATAATGCACACAAAAGCTGGCTTAGTCAAAAGGAGCTGTTCGCATTTAATGAAAAAAAAAAAATGAAATCTTAAGGCAAATACTGCTGAGTGCGCATCTGGGCCAGAGACGAGGGTCTCCTCGGCCCCCTGGGAGGACCTTGGAGCCCCGTCCCAGGGCACCGCAGGCTTACTGCCGAGGCTGCTGGGTGTCTCTGTGGAGTTTATGTACAAACACACCCGAGGCTGGTGGAGTTGATATATATATATATATGTATATATACATATATATACGCACGCAGACGCACAGTGTACAGGCCAGCTACTCTTTCTTCGTGGACACGGCCAGCTCCACCTCGGGCAGCTGGATACCGACCTTCGTCCCACCGTCGCTGCTGGAAGAGGACAGTCGGACGTCCTTGGAGGCCGAGGGCACGCCACTGCCCTGCAGCCTGCCGGCCTCCTCATCACTCCCAGTCACGTCGTAATGGCCTTTGCTCTTGGACCCCAAGCCGCCGAAGGTGCCAAATTTCAGCTTCCCGTGCCTCCCCTTGACCCGCCCTGCTTCCAGCATCACTTCGGCCTCCTCGAACTCCAGGGTGCCCGCGGGGGTGGGCGGCGCTGAGAGCTCCCTCTCATCGCTGAAGGAGCCCGAACGGCCCCGGGGCTTTCGGCTCTTAAACAGGGAGAACCTGCCCTTGGGCGAGGCGGCCCCGGCCTCAGTCTCCCCCTCCGCGGAGCCAAGGCTGCCTTTGGAGCTCTTCAGGTCACCTCTGGACCCTGAAATGGACGCTTCAGGCGAGCCAGGGGCACTACCTTTCCCTTTAGGTTTGGAGAAATTAAACTTGGGCATTTTAATCTTGGATTTTTTCAGTTTTACTTCTGACTCTTCCGTCTCGCCGTCCCCCACATCAGCCTGCATGGGGGCCTCCACTTTTGGAAAGGTGACATCCACCCCCACCTCCCTGCCAACCAGCTCCCGGCCAGAGGTGAACTTGGGGACCTTCATCTTCGGGAATGTTACTATTCCACAACCACTTTCCAAGGAGCCCTGAAGCCCTGACATGCTGACCCCGGGACCCTGAAGTCCAAGCTGGCCTTTTGCGCCTAATTCTACCTTTGGTCCTGAGACACAGAGGCCGCCAGGGAGCTCCAGTGAGTCCAGACCGAGGGCCGAGGAGACCTGGAGTCCCTTCCCCTCGCTCCCGGAGTCAGAGCCTCGGACACTCACGTGCCCCTCCCCCAGGCTGATGTCAGGGGCGCTGATGGCTCCTGAAACATCCCGGCCTTTGACTCCTTGGCCCTCCAGGCTGCCACTAAACCTCAGCTCAGGGGCTGCCCCACCCAAGGAGGGCCCCTGGACACTCATACCAGGAGTACCCAGCTCGCCTTGGAGGGCAGGGCCGGATGTCTGCCCCGCGGGGAGCTTCACGTTCAGACCTGGCAGGTCCAGACGACCCCCAGCGTTCCCAGTCGCCTTCAGTCCTTCTGAGGGGAAGTCCACCCCGGGCACCGATATCTGAGGCCCTTTTAGTTCTCCTGCAACCTGTAGCCCTGTGACCTTGATGTCCAAGTCAGACCCGGGAGCGGAGGTGTCAAACTGGGGCAGCTTCAGTTTTGGAAGTTGAAAGCCACCCTCAGATGCACCCAAGCTCAGACCGGGAGCCCCTGCTGATATTTTAGGACACTTGATGTCACCAGAGACAGCCAGGTCTCCCTGTAGGCTTGGTCCTTTCAGGGTCGCACCTGGTGGCCCCACGTCAAGCCCTGCCGTAGCACCAATCTCTGGCACTTCTACCCCACCTCCTCCCAAACGCACTTTCCCGCCTCCGGCTCCGAGGGCCAGCTCTGGGGTTGGCAACCCCACGCCAGGCAGTGATGCTTCCATGTCTCCCTTCAGACTGGGTCCTTTCAAGTTCAACTCAACATCAGGCCCGGAGACTGTTGGCATTGAGAGGTTCATGGGGGGCAAGTCCATCTCTGGCCCACCCACTTTCCCTTCGGGCAGACTCAAGCCCCCGCCAATGGAGGGCAGCTGGGTGTGGACTTCAGCTCCTCCGCCCTCCAGGTTCACACCAGGAATGCCGATCTTGGGCATGGAAAACTTGGGGAACTTGATCTTTGCATCTGCACCTTGTAGATCTACACCTGGTCTTTCCAGGCCCACACTGGGGATGTCACCTTTTATCCTTGGTCCTTTGACATCAGTGCTCACGTCGGGCATGGAGACTTGAGGGGCAGAAATGCCAAAAGATGGAGCTTTGACTTTAGCATCTGGGCCTTCTATGGCGACGTCAGGGGCAGACACGTGTGCCTGCACTGTGGGGCCTTTCAAGTCTCCCTCTATTTTTGGCCCCGACACATCCACACCTGGCATCTGGAACTTGGGAGCCTTGGCCTTGTTCTCGGGGCCTTCCACATTCATCTCTAGTGAAGAAATACCCAAGTCAGGAGCCTGGACCCCGCCCTCCATCTTGGGGCTGGGGAGGGGAGCCTCCACTTTAAATTTCGGTGACTTAATGTCAAACTCTACATCTGGGAAGTACATTTTTCCAAACACAGTTTTCTTGGTTTTGGGAGATTTCCCATCAGCCCGGAGTGTGGCCTCCAGCCCCGGAACACTGGCATCGATCTCAGGGGCCACAAGGCCAGCATCCACGTCACCCCCAGGAACACTCAAATCAAAGCCCGGCTTCCTGGCCTTAACTTTGGGGCCACTCATGTGAATCTTGGGCATCTTGAACTTGCTTTTCCTGCCTTTGCTGCCAACACTGACCTCAGGGGCCTCAACGTTCAGCTCTGCCTCAGGAACGTTCACCTCGGGTGCAGGAAACTTGATGTCAGCTTTAGGGCTTTTTGCCCCAAATCCAAACTTGGGTTTCTTAAGCTTGGGGACTTTAACATCTGGCCCCTCAAGATTAACATCAGGGCTCTCCATATGTGCATCTAAAGTTGAAGTTTCTAAGTCGACTTTGGGCCCCTGGATGTCCACTTCACCACCTTCTAACTTGGGGCCAGAAACTCCAATTTTGGGTGTCTTGAGTTGCAAATCAACATCAGGAATGGTTACTTTAGGAAGAGATATATCCATGGATGGCATCTTCAAATCAGGACCACAGAGTTTGGCATCAGTGCCTCCAAATTCCAGAGCTGGACCTTTCAGATCTACTTCTGGCCCTTTGAAAGTACCTTCAATCTTAGGAAGAGCCACATCATAATCTCCTTTGACTTTGGGTATTTTCAAATCCAGGTTAACATCAGGCATGGAGATCTTGGGGGCCTTGATGTTCATCTCTGGCATCTTGAACTTGGGGCCCTTCAGCTTGGCATCAGGGCCTTCGATACTCACATCTGGAGCACCAATGTCCACCTTGGGCACTGACACATCAATGTCAGCCTTGGGCAGGCTCACATCCACCTCTGGGCCCTCTGCTTTGAAGCCAGGCATGCTGAACTTGGGCATTTTCACTTTGGGCATCTTCAGGTGCCAGTCTGGGCCATGAACGTCCACATCAGGAGCATCAACATCTACTTTGGGGCCTTTGATGTCAACATCAGGCCCCTTGAGGTCACCTTCCACGTTGGGCAGAGACACACCCACTTCGCCCTTCACCTTGGGACCTTTCAGGCTTAAGTCAATGTCAGGCATGGAGATCTTGGGGGCCTTAATGTTCATCTCAGGCATCTTGAACTTGGGGCCCTTCAGCTTGGCATCAGGGCCTTCGATACTCACATCTGGAGCACCAATGTCCACCTTGGGCACTGACACATCAATGTCAGCCTTGGGCAGGTTCACATCCACCTCTGGGCCCTCTGCTTTGAAGCCAGGCATGCTGAACTTGGGCATTTTCACTTTGGGCATCTTCAGGTGCCAGTCTGGGCCTTGTGCATCCACATCTGGAGCAGTGATGTCCATTTTGGCCCCTTTTATGTCCACATCAGGGCCCCTGAGGTCACCTTCTACTTTGGGCAGAGACACATCCATATCACCCTTCACTTTTGGTCCTTTCAAATGTAGATCAATGTCAGGCATGGAGATCTTGGGGGCCTTGATGTTCATCTCAGGCATCTTGAACTTGGGGCCCTTCAGCTTGGCATCAGGGCCTTCGATACTCACATCTGGAGCACCAATGTCCACCTTGGGCACTGAGACATCAATGTCGGCCTTGGGCAGGTTCACATCCACCTCTGGGCCCTCTGCTTTGAAGCCAGGCATGCTGAACTTGGGCATTTTCACTTTGGGCATCTTCAGGTGCCAGTCTGGGCCATGAACGTCCACATCAGGAGCATCAACATCTACTTTGGGGCCTTTGATGTCAACATCAGGCCCCTTGAGGTCACCTTCCACGTTGGGCAGAGACACACCCACATCGCCCTTCACCTTGGGACCTTTCAGGCTTAAGTCAATGTCAGGCATGGAGATCTTGGGGGCCTTGATGTTCATCTCAGGCATCTTGAACTTGGGGCCCTTCAGCTTGGCATCAGGGCCTTCGATACTCACATCTGGAGCACCAATGTCCACCTTGGGCACTGACACATCAATGTCGGCCTTGGGCAGGTTCACATCCACCTCTGGGCCCTCTGCTTTGAAGCCAGGCATGCTGAACTTGGGCATTTTCATCTTGGGCATCTTCAGGTGCCAGTCTGGGCCATGCACATCCACATCAGGAACATCTATGTCTACTTTGGGGCCTTTGATGTCAACTTCAGGGCCTTTCAGGTCACCTTCCACTTGGGGCAGAGAAATGTCCACATCACCACCCTTCGCCTTTGGGCCCTTCAGATTCAGGTCAATGTCAGGCACAGAGATTTTGGGTGCCTTTAGATGCAAGTCAGGCATCTTGAATTTGGGGCCTTTCACCTTTCCTTCTGGACCCTGAATGTCCACGTCAGGAGTGTCTATGTTCACTTTGGGCCCTTTGATATCTATCTTAGGGCCTTTTAAGTCTCCTTCTGGTCTAGGAACAGAAACGTCCAAGTCACCCTTTATCTTAGGACCTTTCAAGCTCAAATCAATATCACTCATGGAGATTTGTGGAGTTTTGAAATGGACATCAGGCATCTTAAATTTGGGGCCTTTGAGTTTGCCTTCAGGACCTTCGATGTCTACACCGGGCACTTTAAGATCACCTTCCACCTTAGGTACCGAAAGGTCCACATCTCCCTTTACTTTTGGCCCTTTGAGATTGAAGTCCAAGTCAGGCATGGAGATTTTAGGAGCTTTGATGTGCATCTCTGGCATTTTAAACTTGGATCCCTTTAATTTTCCTTCTGGCCCTTCAATATTGACCCCAGGAGTATCAATGTCCACATTGGGTTTCTTGATATCAACTTCAGGGCCCCTTAGATCACCTTCCACTTTGGGCAGAGAAAGATCCACATCTCCTTTTACTTTAGGACCTTTCAAATGCAAATCAATGTCAGGCATGGAGATCTTGGGGGCCTTGATGTTCATCTCTGGCATCTTGAACTTGGGGCCCTTCAGCTTGGCATCAGGGCCTTCGATACTCACATCTGGAGCACCAATGTCCACCTTGGGCACTGACACATCAATGTCGGCCTTGGGCAGGTTCACATCCACCTCTGGGCCCTCTGCTTTGAAGCCAGGCATGCTGAACT